>CM076582.1:344439358-344610576 GCA_034641835.2 Pinus albicaulis | reverse complement strand
ACAGAGTCTAATTTCCCACGACTTGGCTGTATGGAAGCTTAACACAAAATCGACCTTCAAAACTTATCTATCTCCGCCTTGAAGATGTGAATCGACTTCCAGATATTGATTCAAGCAACTGTATGGATTGCATTAACTTGTATTGATTTAAATGGATAGAGTCTTTTTGCACGGTTTATACCCAGCAATCAGATGCTGTGACACTGCATACGCCCTTTAATATAGACCAGATCTCATTGAACCTTTCACACAGTACTAAAAGTATGAAAATCATAACCAAATGGTGGATTAAAGAATTCAATTTAACACAGGTGCATATTCTCTGTTATGAAAACCAGCAGATATGGACTGATTTAATCGATCTCAATCGATCTCAATTAACGGAGTTCAACGCAGATTCATACCTTGACTTGTCACGGTTTTAAGATGACGTATCAACTGGAGTGCGTGATTATATTCACATCTAATCATGTCATCCCACCTTTAAATTACTCCACCCTACTTCCATCGACTTGCAGAGGCGCAGAAATACACATTTCAGCATGGGCGGTTACATTTCTTGCTCTTCGAACTCTGTATTCCCCAGAATTGTGAAGATCATGCACTCTAATGGCAGCGTTCAGGATTTTCAGAGGCGGGTAAAGGCGTTCAAGATAGAACTCTTTACAAAGATTTACATAGCATATATAATTCGAGAATTTAAAAAGAATAGCGCCCTCTTTCAACCAGTGATTGACCAATTCCTTATACAGGAATTCTTCCTCCATGGAATCGATCCATTGTGATCGATTTGCCAATTCCACAATTACAATTAATGCACAGTCTCACACAATCAATCAATCAACAACCAATTTTAATTGCACAACTCATAACTTAGAAATGAGACGTAATCTTCAAAAAATTAAATTCTACATTAATACACAGTACTTACATAACAATCTTTCTCCTTGGCCTGATTTTCAACCAGTGGCCACATTCCACAATTTTCCCGAAGGCTTACAAGCAAAAAACCCTGCTTCTGCTCTACTCAATCTCTACTCACACTCTCACTGATTTCAATGCCTTTGAGGCTTGATTATTTATACAATTTTAAAATGATCTAATTTAAGTTCAATCCCTTCAAATTCTTAACAAAATCCTAAAATCACTCTTGAATCCCTAAATATTTTCTCTCACCCATAATTAATGAAACTAATTTCTAAATATTTTAGAAAAATCTCTCAATCCCTTTACATCCTCAACTGATCAAATTCTCTCATATTTTCAAACATTTGAGAATTATTTACAATATTTAATTAAAAATACTTAAAACCCACTCAAATCATTCATAAAAATCTATCTCCTCTAAAAATTTAAAAACCCCTAAGTTTTAATAAAATACAAAGGATTTTCTCTTTGCCTAATGCTCCTGCATCAAACTCCCAAGGTTGAAAATGATCATGATCTCCTGATCATGCGTTTTAAGTCTTTTTCCTTGTCTTCCTAGATCCCACACTTTGTTCTGCAAGTCATCATCTGTTGTTTCTTACTGCTTTTCTCTAGGTTTCCATATCTTGTTCTGCATCCTGCCTCCAGCTATGCTTTCATACTCAGCTTTTGTCTTTCCCTTGCTAAAATTCTTCTTCTTTCTTGCTATTGTCTGCTACCTCTGAGACACCTTCATCATCAGTCTTCTGATGCTTTCAATCTCTATGTCCATCCTACTGCTACTGTCTCCAATTTCTGTTAATTCAGCTATTGTAGCTGCTTCTACTGTTACTGCTCTTCTTGCTGCCAACGTTGATGTTGCTGCTGTCAATGTTGCCTCTGTTTCCTCAGGTTTTACTCCTGCAGATGTCACCCCACATGTTGCTGCCTCCCAAACTTCCTGTCCCTCTGCAACATTCTTTTTCTCATCACCTGAAAATTTATCTTCAGAAAATAAATTATCATTTAATTCTCTTCCTGCAGTAACATATCCATTTATCTCTGTTTTTATACTAGCAAGAAAAATCAATTTTAACAAACTAGTATCTGCTCCTTTCACAACTTCAAGCAAATTTACTTCAATGCCTGTAACTTCTTTCTTTGGTTCAAATGTCTCCAACAAACATTTTAGCCATTTCTTTTCAAACATTTCATCAACATGCTGTAAATTAGTTCCAGCATAACCTTCATCTTCCCCTTCGACGATATTCAGTAATTTTCCATCATCACCTTGATTGATTATGACAATCAAATCAAGTTCTTCAAACACTTTAGCCTCATCCTCTATCACTGTAGCAGTTCCAAAAATTTTCCCCACAGTCTTCTCTTGGCTATACAGACAAGCCAACTCTTTCTTGTCACCCATGGTAACAAGCCTCTGCATATGAGACATGACTGTCTCACCTTATTTCTGCAATAGTTCTTCTTCTTCCAAGACAATTCCAAATGATGGACTGCCTTCTGCATCACCGGTAAACACAATCAAATTGTCAGCTTCAAAATCACAAGACCCAATGGTCTAACTTGTTGATTCAGTCACCAAGTTTTCTCTCTGTAGTTCCAAATCTTCTTCAAGACTCAGAAAATCTTCACTGGCTTTCTCCTCAGCTTTCTCTGGCAACACTTCAGTATGTTGCTCTAACTTCCTTTCCAACTCCTTTGTTAACACATTAGTATGCTGATTTTCATTCACCATGAGATTGTCAGCTAGTCTCTCCTTCTTTCCATCCTCTGCTTCATGACTGTCATTCATGAAAACTTTCTTATCTTGCTTCTTTAGCAAATTATCCTGTGTGTAAGTTCTCTGCCTCTCCAATTCTCTTCTCTAAAGATATAATTTCCTATACAATTCAACAATTTCATTAGGAGTGGAACTTGGAAACTTCACACAATTTTCTATACCTTCACCGGTTCTTGACCAATCATCAGCTGGTCCTTCTCTCTCTGCACCAATATTCTGATTAGACTCCTTTGTTTTCATTTCCTCCTGAGATCTTGCTATCTCACCATTGATCTGAACAGACTTCAGATTCAATTCTCTCTCCTGCTCTTTAACAAACTTTAAAGCTTTCTCATCTCCCTGTACTGCACCTGCAAACATACACAACTTATTAGTTTTAAAACCACAAGACCTTTCAGTCTTGACTGCTTCCTCAAGCACTTCCCTTTGAACAGATTTGCATGTGGAATCTTCAAATTCAATATCTGGCTCAAGAACTCTAAGTTCCTCCTTCAATAAGGCAATCTCAATTTGCCTCAACTTCATCTGCAATGGTTGCCAAATCAGTCTCTTTCCCTTCAGTGGAAAGATCCATCCTCCTTTCTGGTTTTCCTGCTCTTGCAGCCATTCCTGTAGTACCTGCAATTGTACCTTCATCACTGCAATTTCTCTTTCTCTAACTTTATCAGTCATCTTACCTCTGTGGCATTCATCTAAACCTCTTTTATGATCCTCCATGATCATCTTCTCCATGAGTTGCACTAGCCTCTGCAACAGCAAGCTCTCCTGCTGCCACTTACCTCACCAATCCACTTCATTGGACCCGGTCTTTTGGCAAGTACCGGTTCACTAACTCTGGAACCTCTTGAGCACTCTCTTATGCTCTTTCTAGACTATCTCTTCAACTCAACTTCTCTTCAAAACACTACAATTTTCCTCCCTATCCATCCTTTAGCTGAATGTCAGGTTCACTGCCATCATCGTGTCTACAACCATAAACCTTAATCACAAATTTCAAATCAGAAAATTATCTCACCTTTAAGATCCTGCATGATCTTGTCCTCCATTCATTTTTGTAATCCTGTTCATTGCAATTTTGTACCTTTTCATATCATATTTAGAACACATTCAAATAAAACACACTTCAGTTCTCAACAGAACCTTCCTGCACTCATTCAGAAAAACAAGCATCTTCAATTTCAACAGAGCCTTCCTGCTCTGATACCACATGATGCAGGGATAACCCTACAAAACCCAGAATCTCTCCAATATTATGCATATAAAAATTCATTCCCAGAGTTTTACCCAAATAATCATAAAAAATATGTGGAAACTTCTTCCTTTCAATCACTGGTTATGAATCAAACAACCCAGAATTCCCTCTTACTTGTGGGAACTTCACTTTTTGATATGAAACATTAAAACATAATTCACATGGATTAAAAACTAATTTAATAAAACCCATGGTCTTATAGTTCGCACCTGTCAATGCTCACTTTCAGCAAAGATATATATCCATGCTTTGTGATCTCACAACATATGATATGTCCCAACGAAATATCATATTTCAGCTTTGACTTAAAATCAAAATGCCAATATAAACAACAATCTTGCCCACGCAATTAACATACCTTCCATCCAACCGAATGAACGCAGGACCTCAATGGTTCATCAAATTGAGACTTCGTTCACTTCAGGATTTACCCTTTTTAAACCCATCCTCCCATTATATTCAACAACCATTAAGTTGTCCATGTTCTCACTTCGCTTCTAAAATTCAATTAGCCCAGAATTCATGAGATATTCCGACCACAATTTAAGTCTATTCTCAGCGGTACTGTGCCATCATTAAGCTATCGAAATTCTTCACAAACCACCGTCCCTTCTTCAGCACTACACAAGCTCTGCTGTGATGTATGAAATTGCATGTTTCGAAATGGTTCCGCTTTCAAAAATCAAAGTTAGCGTCTCTACGTTTTCCTCAAAGGCCGAGGTTCCACGTCAAACTACACCACGCACCTCTGCAAATAATTACAATTCATTCTGTGTTGTTTACTCTACGCATTAGTAATCTGCCTCTGTGTGCTGTGATTCAACACCGTGACATTTGTTCTGTCACTCTGCGTTCCATCGAATGCCATCAAACATTCAGCTTCAGCTTCAATATAATGCAGCTCTTGAACTTAATATTCAACGATGTTCAACAAATATTCTGCGCCTTATCTCCACTCAATCAGATCGTCACTTCCTCATTGAATTCACATTCCTTAATCGGCTTACGAACCTGATCCAATTTTCAAAACACTATAAGAATTCAACTACGAATTCCACAACTCCTGATCATCGCTTTTACATTTAACCCGCTCCTGCAAACACTGTTTTCTCAGCTTGATGCTATGCATCGATCTTTGCTGATATCGATTCCAGACAACAGAGCTTAACACACATTTGACCCTATTAAATAATCAAACATTGAGATCGTTTGGAATCTTTATTAAAAAAGACTGAAAATTCATCGATTTTTATGTACTGAGGCTGTAGCACAAAATCGATGTTGATTTTTACAAATCGAATCACTTCTTCCCGTGGTAACTAAATAGCATGGATTGGATACAAATCAATCTTCAACAATTTAATAATAGAATTCCATTCAACCTCCCTTGCAGCATTCATTCAACTCATGCGCTGAGAATATGAATTCAATTTCACCATAATATCATTAAATTGTCGTCGATCCTTTACCAATAGGATCTAATTCATACCGATTCTCTGTTTTGGCTTCAATACATAAATGGTTATCGATTCACACAAATCGAAACCAACAAGTTTTTATACGGGTTCACCAATTCAATCCTTAACATTATATTTGAACCATACACAAATCGATCAATTAAGGCGCATAATTTAAACCCAATACTTTCAAAAAATGAACTTACTTACAGCGATATTTCTTCCTGTCTTGATTTCCAAATCATTGGCCCTTTTACAATCTGCCCGAAGGCTTCTAAATATAAACCCCTGCTCTCTCCTCTATTCCTCTATGCACACTCTCTCTGATTTTCAATGCCTTTGAGGCTTGATAATTTATACAATTTAGAATGATCTAATTTAAGTTCAATCCCTTCAACTTCTCAACAAAATCCTAAAATCACTCTTGAATCCCTAAAGATTTTCTCTCACCCATAATTAATGAAACTAATTTCTAAATATTTTAGAAAAATCTCTCAATCCCTTTACATCCTCAACTGATCAAATTCTCTCATATTTTCAAACATTTGAGAATTATTTACAATATTTAATTAAAAATACTTAAAACCCACTCAAATCATTCATAAAAATCTATCTCCTCTAAAAAGTTAAAAACCCCTAAGTTTTAATAAAATACAAAGGATTTTCTCTTTGCCTAATGCTACTGCATCACAAGTTAAAGAAGTATCTGTATGGGTTAAAACAGTCACCAAGGATGTGGTATAATAAATTTGATACCTATATACGGGGACTTGGCTTCACTAGAAGCAAGGAGGATCACTGTGTTTATTTTAAATTAATTAGTGACTGTGTTATTTATTTGGTCTTGTATGTGGATGATATGTTGTTGATTAGAAATGACAAAGAAATTATCCAAGATTTGAAGACCCAACTGTTCTCCAAATTTGACATGAAGGATCTTGGTGTTGCAAACTATATTTTGGGCATGGAAATTAAGAGAGATCGGGAAAAGAGGAAGCTCTAGTTAAACCAGAGGAAGTATTTTGAGACTATATTGCAGAGGTTCAATATGCTAGATAGTAAACCAGTGAATGCTCCGATTCCTGTAGGTACAAAGCTGTCTGTTGAACAATGTCCCAAGACACAAGAAGAAGAGGAGGATATGTCCTGTGTTCCATATGCAAGTGCAGTGGGTAGCCTGATGTATGCAATGGTATGTACTAGACCAGACATTGCACATGCAGTGGGAGTATTGAGAAGGTTTATGTAAAACCCAAGGAAGGAGCATTGGACAACAGTAAAGTAGGTTTTCAAATATTTGCGTGGCACTAGTGATTATGGCTTGTGCTACCAGGGAAGACTAGCATTGGAAAGAGTGTTGGACATTCATGGTTTAGTTGATGCAGACTGGGCTGGATATCTGGACCAAAGAATATCTACAAGTGGGTATGTGTTTAGCCTATTTGGAGGTGCAGTCAGTTGGATGAGTAAAAGATATTCTGTAGTGGCTCTTTCAACTACAGAGGATGAATACATAGCAGCCACTCATGCAAGAAAGGAAGCAGTTTGGTTGCAGAGATTGTGTTCAAGTATGGGGTTGGTGCAACAAGCTATAAGGATAGATTGTGATAGCCAAAGTGCAATTTTATTGGCTAAGAACCATGCTTATCATTCAAAGACAAAGCACATTGATGTTCAATATCACTTTGTGAGAGATATGGTTGAGGCTAAAAGGGTGTTGCTGGTAAAGGTGGACACTTTGAAGAATGTTGCAGATGCATTGACAAAGTCTGTGAGCACTCAGAAGTTCTCTTGGTGTAGAGAAACAACAAGTGTTGCAAAGCTAGGCTAATGACTCAACTCTCCTATGGCCCCCTATGGAAAGAAAAAAAAAAGTGGGAGAATGTGGGGTTTGTGTTATATTCTTTCCTTATTTTCCAGTGGGTGGATCCACCCATGGTTTTGTGCATGGGTTTGCACATGGTTTTGGGGTACGATGGTTTTCAGCCCCTGGTATTTTGTAGATCCCATCAAGGGAACTACGGTTATGTTCTAATCTAGAGTTAATGGATTGGGGTTTATGTATGCTTCGGCATGTATATATATGTGTTGTAACACTAAAAGGAATATGATGAAAAATCAAGTTGGTCGTCCCAATTTGGGATCCAGGGGAAAATCTCTTTGTTTATCTGTTTTATGTTTTATGCTCTCACTATTGTTTATTTTCTGTTTTAAGATTCGTTTGTAGATAATTTCTATACAGGGCTAAAACCTACAATAGGCTGCAGTGGGGAGGCTGACTTGTGATTTATGTTGTCACACCTTTGATAGACCTAACATTTGCGGACATAAGCATGAGGATCCTTGAATAGTGTGGGCTAGTAGAAGCCGACCCACATAACTTTGTGTCCCGTCATGTTTCCCGCAAAGTATCCTTCGACTGATCTGTGGTTGAGATCACATAGCACCTTCTCTGAATAATGTGTGTCCAAGCATCTAAACAATACTTCGTTATGGTGCTTCCTGAAAATCACTGCTTGCACCAACTGATAATATAGGAATTTTAGCCTAACTACCCTCTTTTGTTGTGTGGAAAAATGGTAGGGGATGGTGTGATGCTCAAGGTGTAGGCACACATCTGCGTACCAAGAGCTCGTACTGATAGTGATGAAGGTAATTTTTAGTCTATCAGGCTCTATGACCATAACCTAGTTGTATCTTGAATACCCATAAAGAAAAGAAAACATCTCATACCCCGATATTGTTTTAAAAACATGTTACTTGGACAACATAGGGTAGTTGTGCTTATCCGAGGTGCGATTAAGCTTTCCGAAATCGGTACAAAATGGATTTCCCTAGAATTATTTCTAATTGGGATGAAATTTGACACCCAAGTTGAGTGTCGCACCTGGTAGATGATCCAAACATTAAAAAACTTCCTTAATTCTTTTTGGATAAGGGGTTCAAGTGTGGGTTGTAATTTTATCATATTATGCTTAAACAGTTTGACCCCTTTCTTTATTGGTGTAAAATTCTAGATTATTTGTGTTTTATAATTTTTAAACTATTCACATTTCCATCCAGATACGTCTCGATATTGCTTGAATAGGTGGGTGAAGGCTTGCTGCTCTTATGGTGTACAACAAGTACCAAGATTCACACATTTTGGATCCTTTCCTGTTCCCAAGTTGATCTGTTCATGTGACAGCATGGATCTATGATTTTTGGCATTGGCAGGTCCCCAAAAGAGATTCTCAAGGTCATATAGATTTTCCAAACATACCATATCCTCGGAGAAGAGGTTTTCTTTACCCTTGTAGGTCGCATCCTACAATGCTTCTTCGTGCTCCTCCTTGCTAATCGTTGCATGTTTGAGTGTGTCAATTCTCTCCATGAAACACAATATATGTTGGTAATCATCATAAACATGTGAATAAGTGACATTGTTGGGGGTAGATGATTTATAAAAAAATTCAACAAAAAATGGTCCCTCAATGGTGAGAACCTAGTAAAAACATTGGTTAGTGTATCTGAAGTTGTGTTACAAATTCTTGGAACAGAAAGAATACTGAAAACTTGGAAATGATGAATTAAATGCCATACCTCTTGTTGATAAATCTTTAGATGAGGTGAAGTACAATTAATGGTTTCACATACCCATCGTACCACTATTTATGAATCACCTATTTCTTTTAAGACATGTCATTGAGGTCAATGGCTCTTTGTAAGCCCAAAACATGTGGTTCATATTCAGTAGTGTTTTTTGTGCACTCGAATTCCAAGTGGCCTGAGATCAAGTGTTTTTTCCGCAGTGGGTTTTCCAAAATGCAACCAGCTTTGATGCCTTCCTGTGTTTTTGAAACATCAAAATATAGAGTCCACAAATTATATGTATAAGGTTGGTTAAATACACTAGTACTAGTACTGTTATTGCTAATACTAATTGTAAATAATTCATTTGCACCATTTGGACTGGGAAGGATCTCCAACTATGTTTCTGGTGGGACTGGGGATGCTTGTGCAAGATAATGTTAGTCCTCAGTAATTTTTTCCTTTGTAGATGACTAAATTCTTATCCTAGATTTCTAGAAACAAAATTCATGAATTATTGTGAGTTCTAGAAATCTCACTGCCTTCATTATACTTAGGATAAATTTTTCACTATTTCATTATCCCATCATGTCATGCTCAACTCACCAATCCCAGAAGACCCATCATGGGCTCATAACACTCATTTTCATCTATATTATGTCACCCTTGACCTTCGCACTTTGTTTTGGCTTCCCTAATTCCTCCACTTGCCACCAACAAACCTATGCACTCTTGTGTTTCCCAGATACATCAAGCGTTGATGGTCTCTAAACTATCTCTGTAGACTCTTTAGATAAATCAAGTACATTGGATTTTGGATCTTCAATACTCCACTTTTTCAATACTCTGTTTTTACTCTTGAAGTTTCCAAACCAATTTTCAGTCAAAGAATCTCGACTAAGTCAATTAGGGTTTCATGTGTTTCAAGGTCATCATCTCCAAAAAAGACTACCATTCAGCTTCAAATTCTGCACATAAGGTAATGGGCTATCTTTACACTTTTGTAGAAGCAATAAGAGGCCAACCAGCAGAATAAATTGATAAGGTAAGAGGTGTGCTACTCAATGATGACATCTTGCAGCAAGGGAGACAAGAAAACTAGGGTTTTTGAGGGAAATTTTCTTGGTTTCATGACTTCCATGGTTAAATCATCAACAAGGCTTGTATCTTGATGCTCTTAAACCTTCCCCTATCCTTAATATACCTTCATAAACATTTCCCATCACTCCTATCCCTCAAAGTCATCATTTTTTTACAAAACCTAGTCTATTGCCACAATTTGACACTTTTTGAGACTAGGCCCGTGTTTTTCCCGTTTGGACCCCTTCCCCTCAACTAAATTCTTGAAATTCTAGTTTCCCCTACTCTCTAACATCTATCCCTATTCCCAAAAATTTCCCCAAGAATTTATACAACCCTTAACCGCTTCATTCCCCTCCCTCTACAAGGAAGTCCTAAATCCCCTACACCAAACTGTAATTTCCTCTTCCAACTAAGCTAGGGTTTCCTATGGAAAAAATGCATAAGAGAAGAAGATCCATATTTTAGGTCATATCAGCAATCATGAAGCCTTACCAATTCATAAACATCATGCCTCCATTTTTTTCCAAGAGTTCTTTCCAAAAGACAAGCCATGTGTCACACCTAGGGCCAGTTTTTCTTCAAACTATGTTTCTGACCAAAAAAAGATGAATTTAGCAAAAGTGAGAGAATTTTTTATCCATCATAGGCCCAAGAAGAAAAACCTCCTTCAATTTTTACACAGGTATCATGGTTTGGGAGTAATGTAAACAATACAGGTGTCCCAGGAGAATTTATGCACTGCTGGAGTGACCTGGGGAAAATCAGGTTTTCCCATAGCTGGAGTGTCCAAATGACTTGCTTGATGAGTCAAATGAAAACTAGACTTGAATATATTTCCGATGAGCTATCATGAGCTCAATTTTGAGTTAAGGAAGGCCTCCAAAAGTTGTCTGCATCAGCACTCTGCATTTCTGCACCATCACTCTGCACTTTTTCACCAGTCTTGGGAAACTCAACCTTTGACAGGGAAAATCAACTACAATCAGGGAAAAAATGGTATATTTGGAAATTATATGGGTTAATATTTCCAACGAGCTATCACAGGCCCAAATCCAAATTTGGGAAGGTCATCAAAACCTGTCTGCAAGTGGACCCTTTTTTGGCACTGCGCAAATAAGTGGTGTTGCCCTAATCCATGGGCAGGACTACCCGGCGCTGCACTAATCCATGGGCAGGACTTCCCGGTGCCACGCTAATCATTTGGCACAACTATCGGCACTGTGCTAATTTAGATAACCTCAAAAAAACAAAAAAATTTTCTGAGGCTTAAAGGTTACCTTCTAAATTTGCCTTCAAGGCTTGCAAAGGAGCTAAGAGGCAATGGAGAATCAAATGAAAATAAGGGTGAAGGTGATAGAAATTAGTCCATGTTAAAGATGAGGATGGTGATGATGTTGAAGACCAATAGGACCATGATGAGACAGGTCCCCTGGAGACATAGTATGATGAAGCACAAGGCAGCATGTATACAGGTGAAGCAAGTAAGCAAAGTAATTAAGGTAATGATTAAAATGAGGATCATAGCAGTGAAGAGGCAAGCAGCCCAAATGAATACCAAGAGGGCAGTGATGAGACAGAGAATGTGATGATTGATGATGCTAATGATGAAAATCAAAATCTTAATGACAACAGCAAGGATCAGAGCCATGATAAAGACACCAATAAGACCAAACTCACTCCTTTTTCATTAGCATACCAAAGAGGGCCTAGACTTGTGTTTTTTGCCTAAAGAAGGCAAGGGACCATTCCCTCCACCTCAGCTCTAGAGCTAGACAAAAGAAAATAAGGACCTTGATCTACAAAGAAAGAATGACTAAGCATTATGCCCAAAGAAATCAAACTGCAAGGGAAAAACTCAAAGAGGCCCTCATTGAAATCCAAACCCTAAAAGAAGCAAAAGGTCATGAAAAACTTGGAGTTTTGGCACAAGCTTCTCAATAGGACTCCCAAACTTCATGAGGTAGAAATCCACCAAATTTGAGGAAATTTGGACAACTTTTTGTTTTTTGTGATTTTGAAGGCCTATTAGTGTAGCGCCACTGGTGCTACACTAATCCCTGGAGCATCCTCAGAGGGGAAACTTGAAATTTTTGAACTTCTAATGGATATTACACATTTCTCACAAAATTTAAGAGGAACTGGAGCATTTTTTCCCCTCAAAAGGTTAGAAAACACCTAAATTTTCCCCATTTTGCCTCCTTTTCAGGCCTAGAGTTGCGCTAATAGCAATCTTGGGAAATTAATTTTTTGAACAGGTTATAGGGGCGCAATAAGAAAACCAAAGGAATATATGGAAATAGGACTCAGAAAGGTTTCCAACAAGCCATCCCGGAGAAAAATACAACATCAGGAAGTGGTCCAAAACTTGGTTGCAAAAGCACCTATTTTCTGCCTGAGGTGGCGCTGCGCAAATGGACTGTGTAGTGTGTTTTTGGCCAAAAGTCAACAAAACACATTCATTTATTGTAAAATAATATTTTAGTATTTTTTAAGGCAAATCACTCTATAATTAGTTTCTAGAATTTATTTTGTCATTTAATTTATGAGATATTTTGTGCCTTGGGCCTTGCATGGTCTCCTAGGCATAAATGGCATTTATGAGTGATTTTGACATTTTCCAACCCTATCTAGGGTTTTTTCCCTCCTTTGTTGAGTTAAATAGAGCATGAGGGCTTCATTGTAAATGTTGACATTTTATGAGCTTTGAGAGCAATACATGGTTTTTATGAGCTTGAAGAAGAAATTGGTGTTGTGGAGTTTATGAATGGTTTGCTTGGATTGATGATGGAGAAGCTTGTTTGCAAGATCCTTAAGCTTGGTTAATGGTGATGTATTCTTAATTTTTTCATGTTTTCTTGTTATCATTATGTTTCATCCTTCTTTGTTGCAATAGAACAAAAAGGTATAGGTTGAGAAATGCTCTTTGAAGCACCTTAGTCCTCCTGTCTTATATTTCCTTGATGTTTTCCTCTATTGTGTCAACTTAAGGAATTCTTAACTGCTCCTTAGTCCCACCTAAACTTGTTTGTTTCATTAATGGATTAGTATTCTAGTTTAAAAATATGTTTCATGGTAAGCCCTTCTTATTTGATGCTATCCAAACTCTGTCTTGAAACCTCTCTTTGAAGTATTGCTTGCTAGGTTAAGTCAAAGAGGTCTTGTTTTGATCTTGCACTTTGTCCATGCCTATCATTTTGCCTCAAAGTTCTTTATAGCTTGATTTATGATGTTTAGGAGTTCCCTCTTCATGAATTAAAGTTATTTTTGATCTTAAATGTTTTCTAAAGCTTGAATTTGAAATCAATAGAAATTAAATGAGTTTCTCGCCTTCTATATTTCATTGAAATTGTTTGTCTCTAATGGTTATTAGTTTAAGTATTTTCATTGAGCTTAATGGTTTTCCCTAACTCATGAGTTATATATTTTTCTTATCAGTGTTTAAGACCTCCTTTTTATAGGTATTTGAAAAAGGATTCTTGATTTCCATTTTCCCTACCTTATTCAACAACTTGATGTCCATCCCACTTCACACATAACCTTAAGGATCTATTAACCTTGCTAGATTGGCCCTGTAATGCACTCTGATTCATTATTGAGATACCCATGACTTTCATTGACTCCATAGCCCAATGATTTAAAGACCTCTCACTCCACCTATTCAACCTATTCATCTTACCCAACCAAAAAAAACAACAAACCTTACACTTAACAACTAGCCTAAAATCAAACCCTAAACAGCAAAAAGTTCAAATCCTTTGCATACAATAGAGAGAGCCCTCTCTGAGTCCAATAAGGCTAGGTTCTAGGACTCCAAAGACTGGTCTAATGTTACCCTGTGCATTTGTTCTACCAATCTACCAAGTCACTGGACCCTAACATAATGGCGATCACGGTGGGACCCTCTGAGTAAATGATATCTTAGACATTCTTAAGACCTCAGAAAACCACAAACTTCCTTAGATTGGTATTTAGTTGTTGATGGTGGACAAAAATAACATCCTTAAAATAGTAAACATCATCCACCTGGCGACTCCACTGATCTTCAGTAGCCCCGTTGACCCCACTCCCCGGGAAAGCATTAAGCAATCCCAATCATGCTGATGGTGGACAACAAAGTTGAAATATTCCACCTGGCGACTCCACAACCCTCAATAGACCTAAAGACTCCACTGATAAAGAACTCTAGACTGGTTGAAAAGATACAGTGACCCTTTTTTATTTACAAACATGGGTCCAAGGATACAAAGGAGATATACTCTGATGAACAAAGACCATATCCCTAGAATTCCACATAAAATGCCTCAGATAAATTGGATAAAAAACCTGCCTATATTTCAAGATGAAAAATGTGATGACCCCTTGTTACATCTCATAAAATTTCATATACATGTATGGAGGCTAAAGGTTGAATGGCACGAGGAATGCCTCATGAAAATGTTTATGGAAACATTAGAGGGTAAGGCAAGGAAATGGTATGAATGGGTGAAGCCTGTTAGTTTGTTTTCTTTAAAATACTTCTACAAGGTATTTTATGAGCATTATAAAGAAAATTGTTCATATTTACCATTAGCTAAAAATTGTTGTGATCAATATGAAGATCTCATACAATACCTTGTAAACATTGATGAAGATTTAGGAAATTGGCATCTTGAGGATCTATTAGAAGCCATTCATCAATTTCATTCTCAAGGTAGCTATCATGACATCCTAGAGGAGTTAGTTGAGGTAGAACCCAATCAAGAGATAGAAGAAAACCCACAAGATCTTTCTGGAGGCATAAGTGATGATTCACCATCTCTTCCACGTGAGGCTCGAGAAAACATTCAGCCCCAAAGTCAACCTTTACAAGAGAAAGAGAACTATTGTAATTCTATCCAAAGAAAGAGAAAAATGCCACCTGTTTTGACTGGAGAGGAAATACATCAAATGCTAAACATGCAACCAGCCTCTAAACCTTCATGTGAACAAAATATTTTTGTTCATTCTCCTGCTAACCCTGTCTACCATAAGTCAAAAAGTGAACTTGTAGATCAATTCAAAGAAAAAAAAACTGGTAATCCAATATGTTTTATTGGTGAAATTATTTATGTTGATGATTCTCCAAATTTTGATCAGTCTGATGATGATGATATTCTCCAAACAAAAGCTAACCTTGTAGAGCCATCAACAGTTGATTTTTGGGATGAAGTTCACTATCATCAGATTGAGAGCAATAATTAGCCGAGACAGGTCACCTATGACAGGAAAGCCTTGAAAGTTTAGAAGTAAGTGAGGAGTCTCTGACTCTTTGCTCTACTTCACTTCAGTCCATCAGAAACTTTCACATAATTGGAACTCAGCAGTCTTTCAGCTTTGATGTTGAGGTTGAGGAGGATGATGAAATTCTTGTGAAAATTTTCAATAAGAAGCCTTCTCCTGAAATGGTTGAGGATGTCATTTGGAACATGGAATCCTCCATAGCTCCAGATCTGCACCCACCAAGTTCCACTGAATTACAAATTGCATATGAAGGCTTAGAAGTTGATAATCACATGAGAGTTGTTATACTACCTTCTTGGGAAGATTTATTGTCAAAGAGTGCTCCTGCTCATCAATATGATGACCTTCACACAAATTTCAGCCCACTCTTTTAGAACATATCAAGTGTGCTAGAGGGCAAGATTGAAATCTATGATGAATCTACCAGTTCAGATGATCATGAGGGAGAGGAAGAGTTTCTTTCCCAAAAGAGTCCTAAGCTCAGCCAAGTGGAGGAAGAAGCAGTCCTAGATCAAGCTTATTTTCCAAATCTTCACATTTAGGTATTGTTTCAAGATCCCTTTGCTGATTTGTTAGAGACATTTGAAGAAGGAGTAAAACATGTCAAGAGAATTTTGATGCAAAATTTCAAGAACATTTTAGGCACTGCTATTCAAACAGAAATGAAGTGGCAGTGGCCTTCTGATTTTTTAAAAACACTCAAAAAGCTAAACTAAGATCCCTCATGGAATCATCTGCTTGATTGGCTGTATTGGAAAAGAGAGTTCACTAGCTGAATGTATATCATGTATAGGTTAGATTAGGATACATAGGCAAGAAAATAAGCTCAGCACTATGAGCATTTTTCTACATTTATTTTTAGATTTGTTGTGTGGATTAATCCGTCTTGCGGACAAGACCAATCTCCCTAGTACTAAAAGTATCTAGCAACAAACAACCAAATAAAATAATCTTTCTCTAAGGATATATGATCTACTAAAAGCTCTATAGAGGTGTAAAATACTTACCATACATCCAGCGTTTGTTTGAAGTCGTTATTATCCCTCGCGTGCTTGAAGGAGTTTTCCTCGTAAACTTGCAGTCACAAACAAGAAAAATATTACATAGCACCTGTATAGAAATCATCATAAACCATGCTTATCATAGTGATCAAGGAATCTATGAAATAAACCATTAACTGAAAGCTTATTGAGAAAAACGAGTATATTTGTATTAATTTCAAAAGAAGGAAAACCTTACAACCTAAGCCTTGATGTTGCACAGGCCTTCCCGGGGTCCGAAGAAGGAGTCTCCTTTACTTTGATAAGCTCTACACTCCTCCAACCAAGACGAATAGAGGTATGTAAGTTCTCCTCACAAAATTCTTAGCCAACTGAGTCTGAATCTCAACAGCACTTAACTTCAAATATTCTAAAGCTTGAACTCCCTTTGAGGCTACCCAATGCCTCTTTTTATAGTGGAAAAGAGGAGGTTTTATGTTCCAACTATGAAGGGATAGAATCCTCCTTCAAAGGGATAATCTCCTCACATCAAGGGGTTAGCTCCATAAGGTAAGGGATACATGCACCTCATAAGAGTGGTTCTATCACCGCAAGATTTCTGGAAGCTTCTAGAATTCACTTTTATTGAGTTTTTGGAATTTACTTGCGCCTTTTTGATCTTATAGGGGTCCGCACCTTTAACACAGATAAAGTGCGTTCAGGTACGCAAGAGAGTTGAACATTAGGTGCGGGACTGCAGGCAAGATAGAGAGAAAGTGCGACACCAAAGTTTAGGAGATTTTTAGGAACTTTTCTCTGATTTTCAAAGCTTGATATGAGGAACTGATATATTAGACTTACAAAGGGAGAAGTATGAGTAATATTGATCTCATACACAGAAGAAGAATGTCAAGATGACAATTTTTAGTGTAACATATTGCCCCCTAAAGTGCAAAGTCTGGAATAGATGATGCTGAAGTTTGTCATATATGAAGAGTGAAATACTTTATCATTTCAAGGATCATCCTGTGGACACCCCAGTCAGAACCTGTAAAAACATTCAATGCAAAATATATATATGTAATCATATCATCGCTGAGGTAGGCATTCCCATACTCAAATCAAAACTAACTAGAAACTGGTTCAAACTGTTCTGATACAGGAATGATTTTGAGTACATTACAGTATGGACGCAGCCATCTATTTATAAGTATTCCACTGTATAAATGATAACAAAATTCCTTGCAGCCTAGATGGTAGAAACTAGATCCAGGGTCTTGATTTCTGCATCTCGAACTAGTACGATTCTATCCATGTGAATGAATGTGTCGAAGTCGAACATGGTAGAAACCACTTGATTACCAGTCAATGATGTAAACTATTAACAAGTGTGAGAGTAACCACCAGTAATGTCAATGGCTCTCAAAGTACCTAGTACAATCCGTGAAATGTGAATGAATGAAATGAAGACGAACATATCACAGAATCATTCGATCGAAGGTCAATGATGCAACCTGTCGTCGAAGGCGAGAAACCTACCATTGAGGCATGTAGATTTCAAGGTACTGACGATTTCTAGATCAACTTCCTAGATAATGAGTTGTCGTCGATAGAAAGTGATCCATCGTAGGCAAGCCCACAACACGAAATCATAGATCAAGTTTTGAAAATGTATATTGGCAAGGACTAACTCAGGGATAGTCAAAATGGATGATAGATATTTTGCAGATGAATGGTTTATTTGAACTGTCCTCTTGAACACATAACGACACTGCAGATGGCTTGGTGACATTTGACCCAAAGCTAATACCCAGAAACCGGATGAAGACTTTCAATGAGGTTCGATTAACTGTTAGGCAAAGGATTTCCCAACCCAGGTGAATGAAAGTGTCGTGTTCAAGAGTGGTTGACTAGATTTTTGAAAATTCAAAATACAAAAAACAAGTCATTTTTCTCTCTTTTCCCCCACCATTTCTAGAAAGTACCTATTTATTTTTGACAAGCTTGAGGAGGATAACATTTGCTTGTTTATAAGCTCATCCTTCGAATGAGTCCAACTTAGTTTAAGATTCGAACCCTAAGAAGGAGTGGTTTGTTCTTGTTTTGAAATTGAACAGGTCCTTTACTGTTAAATTTTAACGAGTCCAGTATAGGAGAAACTCAGTGTTTTTCAATTTTAGGGAGTCAGAAGAAAAACTTAAGAAAACTCCATGGGTGTAATTTTTCGTAAATTTAGTCTCTCGAGCCCGAAAAAGGATAAAATAATGTGGGGGAGAACTCTATTGATTGTATTTAGTCAACGTATACCTTTTTCGTAAATAGTCCATTTCAGTCTGTAAAAGGGGTAAACTTATACTGAAGGGATGATTATTCATTTACTTTAACAAGTTCGAAGAATCAAGTACTCAGAAATCTTTTCATATTTAGAGAGTCTGAAAAGGGCTTAAAAGAGAACTCCAATGTTTCGCTTTTTCGTAAATTTTTGAAAGAGTCCGAAAAAGTGATAAATGTATGCTCTTTGTTGAAAAATGATCAATTCTCCTGAAAAATCCCATTTCTGCACAAAAACTTGAAACATTACACATACCTGTTTAAGATAAGTAAAATTCTTTCAAAGTACCCTTTTTAAAGTGAAAAATAAATAAATTAAAAATTCATTTATTTGAAAAAACTTATAAAAAGGACTTTTTCAATTTCATTTTCACTGTTCAAGTTCAGAGTGAAAAGTAGAAGCTTTTGGGTAAAAAAGTTCCTGTGAAGATTCTGGAAAATTTGTCCAACGAAATCGAGAACCGTCAGTCCCAGGTAATCCACAACCTCTTAATCTTGCTTTTCATCCATTTAGAATTCATTTTTATGCTTTAGTTTTTATTTTTAAGGGAGAAATATGTTTAAGAAATCGCCCGCGGTGGTCCGCAGGCACAATACACGGGACCTACGGACCCCAACCTTTTTCTATGGAGAAAATGGTAGTGGGTCCGCACTTTTTCCATAGAGTGTGTGCATTCCTACGCACTGTGTACGAAGGCAAAGTGCGGTCCCCACGCATTTAAATTTCAAAATCAAATTTCTCATTTGCCGCCCAAAAATTTTCAAATTAGATTGTTCTAACATATCTTTTTATGCATTGTAGGATCAACAAGATGTTTATTTGGAGAGAACGTGAGCATGAGGATGTGGATGAAACTGCGATGCTCCATTTGCCTACAATGTAGGCATTAAGAGCATGCAATTTGTATAAATTCTGGGCCATTCAAGGCATGAGGGCACAGGTAGACCTCCTGACATGGCTGGTAAACAGGTGGAATGTGCAGGACCAGTGTTTCATTATCGACGGCCACCGGCTCGAAATCAAGCTAGAGGATATTTATTTCCTGACTGGTTTGTCCAAGAGGGGCAAACAAATTTCCTTGTTTGGGACTAGGCCAGGTGGCCAAACTGTCGCTAGTCTTCGTCAAGAATTCTGTAATGATGAGGCAGACCCCAGGGACAAATGGATTGATATAAAAACTATCATCCGTCTCGAGCTAAAATTTATTGCGTTTACTGTTACCAGACTGTGTGGGAGTGCCGCACTGCATGTGGCTACCGGTTCCCAGATGCGCATTGTTGTGGACTATTTTCGAGGCACCATTTTCAACTGGTGCGAAGCTATGTTGGCCAATGTAAAAGGCCAAATAACTAGAGTGAAAAGTGGCAAACTAAAAAACTTTGGATATGGATCCATCGTGGTCACTTTTTCTCTAGAGAGGGTACCCATGCTAGCTCCGCAAAGTATTCCTGTTGATGCTGGTCGACCCCGAGAACCGAGGACGGTTCGTTGGGTTGCATTGATGGCCCATCACGGTATTAAGGGCACTGAGATTGTTCGATTTCCTCCTTCATATTTACGTTGGCTGGACCACCAATTTTTTTTCATTGACGAATTTCCATATGCCGGGATAGATTTCCGCGGCGACTGGGAGATGACTCTCCCAGCAGGGGAACAGTGGGACGAATAAGGTAAAACCATTTTCAACAAGTTCTAAATTCTAATTTTTTTTATTTTTGATCGTCTTGACAATTAATAACCAAAAGTTTTTAAATGCAGATGTGGGCCCACGGCGACCAACCCATCTCCAGCCTTATGACAGAAGACAACCAGTTGCAGCCACACCAGCCCCACTAGGCCAATCAACAGAAATCTTGTCTGATTTAGAGCATCATCTAGAGCGTCTGACTCTAGATATTCCAGAGATGGACATAGATGAGATTCCACTCAAATTGCAGAGATATGTGATTGATGTTCCAGGATCTTTTAGAAGGTTCCTATGTAGGGTGGCCCGGGCAATGGTTTCTTATCATGATCACCATCAGTGATGGGATGATCGTGTTGTAGACTCATATTTTTGACTTTTTTTGTTATCACTTTACCAATCATAAGGTGTTTCCAACCTGTGATTGAAGATGATGTATATTTTTTGAAAACACTTCTATACTATGATATATCACTATTTACCGGCTCTCTGTGTACATATTATGGATGTTGTTTGTTTTATTGTTTTGATCACTGCAAATGTTGATTTATCATACTAGAAGCAACTGCGTTTGCTAATATATTTAAATGTCTTGGAATATGTTGATATTCAATGTAATCAAATTCACATTCCAAGAGACGAACTCTTAAAAATAACCGTAATAACACTGGATTTATAATGGCATAAACCCTGTTAAGATGTAATACAACAAGTTCAGAATCCAACCTAACAATCAAACTCCGAATTCCAAATGATATGGATTCAGATAATAACTCAATCACTGCACTATACTCAGCAATGTTATTCGTTGTTTGACCAAGGCTTACCCCATGCATGGATACTAACTCGTCAGAGGGTGAATAGATAACCCAAGATGTAGAAGAAATGTTCCATGTACTACGACAACCACCATCAGCAAAACCAATGTAGGTTTGAAGAGACGTCGACATCTGCAATATCAGGAGTAAAACTCAGATAAGTAGGAATAGTGATAAAAACACACTTCTAAACTAGGCACGCTTTTCTAATCTAAGACACACTAGCAGTAAAGAAATCTAATCTAATAAAAAATCTCCACACCAAGTTTAAGCATAATATCGCTTCAGATAAAGTCCATTTCTGGGTTTATCTAAAGGGACACCGTCAAAATCTATTAGCCCATAGGCCCCTTTTGCTAGCTTTCGCTTAACAATGAAAGGACCATGCCACATGGGCACGAATTTCCCAGCTCCTAGCTTATCGTTGGCTTGATCGTAAACTAAGACTAGGTCTCCTTCTGAAAAATTTCGAGGGGTAACACTTCTATCATACTGGGCTTTTATTTGTTTAACATGAGCTTCGTTTGCTATTGCAGCATTTCATCGATTCTCATCCAGATGAGCCAAGTACAAGAAACGTTTTTCCTCTTCAGACGTAGCTGGGAGTAATTCTATGGCAATTTCAGTGAAGGAATTTCGCATTCAATCAGCAACACAACTTCCAAACCATAAACGAGTTGAAAGGGAGTGAAACCAATTGATGTTTTTACTGAGGTTCGATATGCCCAAAGTGCTGAAAATAACATAGAATGCCAATTCGTTTTGTGAATACCAATAATTCGTCTAATCATGGTGACTAAAACTTTATTTATGGCTTCAACCAAACCAGCTGGGAGTAATTCTATGGCTAATTTCAGTGAAGGAATTTCTCATTCAATCAGCAACACAGCTTGCAAACCATAAACGAGTTGAAAGGGAGTGAAACCAATTGATGTTTTTACTAAGGTTCAATATGCCCAAAGTGTTGAAAATAACATGGAATGCCAATTCGTTTTGTGAATACCAATAATTCGTCTAATCATGGTGACTAAAACTTTATTTATGGCTTCAACCAGACCATTGGCTTGCGGATAATACGGAGTGGAACTATCGTGGCACAGGCCAAGTTGATCTGTCAGTTCAGTCATCATGACATTCCGAAAATGACTTCCATGATCTGTAATAATGGCTTGAGGAACACCAAACCTAGAAATTATGTGATTAAATACGAAAGTCGCAGCAGTCTTGCCGTCAGCCAAAAATGTAGGCATCGCCTCAGACCACTTAGTAAAATAATCTACTGCTAAGATAATATATGCATGCCCCCCGACCGAGTGAGGGTTACATGTAATAAAATCGATACCCCATTTCACGAAAGGACCAACATCAATTATGGGATGAAGAGGAGCGGATGGCGCGCGCATTTTACGATCAAAAAGTTGACAATTGTGGCACTTCCTGACTGCATAAATACAATCTTTGAATAACGACAGCCAGAAATAGCCAGCGCGCAGTATCTTTTGGGTTGTGGCATACCCAGAAATATGACTGTCACATGCTCCAGAATGGCAGTCATTTAAAACCTTTTCAACTTCTTCATGAACAAGATAGCGTCGAAAAATAGAATCCGCTCCTCTATGATAAAGTGTATCACCAATAATATTGTACTGTTGGGATTGGAAGCATATTTTCCATCGCTAAGACCATGAGATTTCAGGCCGAAAAGATTGGGTTTGGAGATAAACAATAATATCTCCATACCATGGATCTAGAGTACTGATAAGAAACAGAGATTCGTCCGCAATGGATTCTTCTACCACAGTTTCAGTATCAGTAGAGGGGAAATCACACATCAGTTCCGCAAATAACAAATATTTCTTTGCCTTGGATTTCTCAAATTCCAAGTCAAATTCCTGAAGGATGACGATCCATTTGGAATATTTGCCCCCTAGCAATTGTTTGGTTAAACTGTACATCATAGGGTTGCAATCAGAAATTACTGTGGTTTTACGTAATAAGATGTAGTGTCTAAATATTTGGACAGCTTGAACAGCTTCCAATGCCAATTTCTCCACATGTGTGTATTTTATCTCAGTCGGATGCAGATTCCAACTAAGATAGTAAATCACATGTTCAGTTTTAGATTTGTCTTCCTGAACTAAAACCATCCCAATGGTGGAATGAGAAGCAGCGAGGTAAAAAATGTAATCCTGGTTGTAGTTGGGAGGATGCAATAACGGTGCATGGGTTAACGCATGTTTAAGTGCATCAAAAGATCGATCAGCGATCTCATCCCAAAAGAATGGAATGTTCTGTTTCAGCAACCGAGTAAAACCCTTTGTAAGCTCGACATAGTTAGGAATGAACCGACGTAAAAAAATTTCTTTCCCCTGCAAACTTTGGAGTTGGCGTAAAGTTGAAGGAGGAGGTAATTTAACAATAGCTTCGACCTTCGATGGATCGACGTGAATACTTGCCTTTGAAACAAAAAATCCCAGTAAACGACCCGACTCTACACAAAAAACACATTTGTGTGGATTCAGCCTAATTCAATAATGCCGACATCTCATAAAAATGGCTCGTAAGTGAGTGAGATGGTTAGCCCTGTGAGATGAATGGGCAGGTAAATCATCGAGATATGGCTGAACAATGTGCTTAATTTCATGAAACGCATAAAACATTTCCCTTTGAAAAGTGGCTCCAACATTCTTCAATCCAAAGGGCAACTTGCAATAAGCAAACGTCCCCCACGGACAAATAAAAGTTGTTTTTGGCTTATCTGCAGGGAGTATGTTTATTTGATTGTACCCGGAAAAGTTGTCCATAAAGGAAAACATTTCACTGCCGGCACAATCATCGATTATTTGATTGATATAGGGAGTTGGATAATTGTCTTTTGGACAAGCTCGATTAATATTCCTATAATCGATGCATACTCGTATCGTTCCTTGTTTTTTAGTCACAGGAACAATATTTTATACCCAATCCGTTAAGGGGATTGGATAAATGAAACCTGCACGAAATAATTTTTCAACTTCTGCTTTGATAGCAGCAGCTTTTCTAGGATGCATTTGATGTTGACGAACAGGCTTGGCATTCGGGTGAGTCTTAATTTCATGTACGACAATTGACGGATCAATTCCTGGCATTTCTTCATAGGACCAGGCAACCACATCACATAATTCTTGAAATAGGGCTTTATAAGTTTGAATTTCATCTTCAGTACAACAAGCACCTATATGAATGTTTTCAATTATTCCTGGTTTTACCGAAATGTCAATTGGAACTGTTCGAGAAATATTTTCCAAATTTAACTCAGAATCAAGATTTTTTAATGGACTTTGGGGTTCTTTGACATATTTAGCAGTGAAAATTGAAGCGAAATCATATTCAAAGTGATCTAATTCAGGTAAAAACGAAGATCGATGATGAAGATCTTCCCATGGTAAATCATCAACGGACAAAAATTCACAAATTTTCTCATCAGTATGAACAAAATTAGGAAATTCCGTTGTGGCTGAACTAGATATAGAAAGTGATTCCTCATGGATCCCATTCATTGGATCAATTTCGGTTGAAGAGGGGTCGGAAAGTGACTGTACAGTCTGATACGCAATTTCAAATGGACTCAAAGGCATCATGCCATCAATTGAATCTAACTCGAAGTCGGAAGGTACGATCCAAGGATCATCAAACATAACAGTGTCTGACGAAATCATATGAATAGTTGTAGTAGGAGGCGATACATTAGGAGGAGGAAAGGAAAAAGTTCCTAGTAAACCAGAATCTTTAATCAAACCTACTCCAACATCCTTATAAGGGATAGCCGCTTTACCAACGTGCTGGATTGTTTATGTAGAGGCTAGGTCGGAAGAAAAATAAGTTAACTGATCTATTGTAACGATCATTCTTTGATATGGAAATTTTATGAGTCGAAAGACCGAAGAAACAACAACAGTCATAGCATAAGACCAACTGCGATCTAGAAGAAGGTTTTAATCTAGTGGGGCATCAACCACTTCCACATCTAGATTTACAATTTTACCTTCGACCCCTATGGGTAAATCCTGTAAAATACCAAAAGGGTGGAAACCTCGACCGTCAAAAGCCTTAAGAATCTTCGGAGATTGGTTGAGTGTAGGAGAACCAAGAAATTTCCAACACTGAATCGGCATAATACACGTTGAAGCTCCTTCATCAATCACAGTCCGATAGATTGGTCTATTTTTTACTAACACCGAAATTTGGAAAGCCATTTGGTGAGGTAAGTGAGGCGTACTATTTTCTAAATCGAAGATTATAAGGTTAGAATCCTGAATATCTACAGCTCCTATAGCAGACAAAAGCAACTTACGATGTGCTGGGCATGATTGTAGCACTTCCAAAGCCGACATTGCTGAAGGGGAAATAGCTAAGTCTTCAACAATGTTGTAATTCTGAGCAGCTCTCGCATGTGGATTGAAAGTTGATTTACGAAGAACACCTTTAGCAGGCGGTTTGATTATTAAGTCTGGATTTTGTTTCTCGATCTATAGCGGAACAGAAACAGGAGGAGGTGGAGTTTATGTATTTGCACTAGAAGATTCTGCTTCTTTACCATCAACATGATTCTTAGTACCATAATCTTGTGATCGCGTCGCAATCCTTACATGACACATCATCAAAATAGGTTCTTCTAAGGCAGTCGAGGAGGAACCAACCATCTTGCTATCTTGAGTTGAAAAAGGATCCTTCAAGACAACAGGTTGTTGTGAACCTTTAACGAATTTTGCAACCTCTGCTCGATGTGGGCATTCTTTAGTAAAATGATCCTCGTCAAAAATGTAACAAGGATAACGAGGTTTGCGCTTCTCGTCATTGGATTCATTTTTATCATTTTTCTCTTTTGAATTATTTTTGTTTTTATTTTTCCCTTTCTTTTTACCACCAGATTTAGATTTAGCCGTAGATGTCTCTACGACATGAATGTCGACAGAAATTTCGGGGGAAGATTCTCCTTTCGGGGAATTTGGTAAAGTTATAATAGGAGAATAATTCTTTGAAGATTTCTTCTTGCTTTTAGTATTCACTGTACCAATCATACCATCAGCAGCATGAGACCCTGAAGGAGGAGCAACTATTTGACCTTGTTTTGGAAGGTCGGGGATTTTTTCGTGTAAAGTACCTGACTGCGTATAAAGAAGGTCAAGGTAGTGAGCTTGAACAATTAATTTCTCTTCAGTAACAACACCAGCTTTAGCTACATCTTCAGTGATCTTGGGCAACAATGATTTAACAAACCATTCTGCCAAAAATTGATCCGGAATGTAAACTTTCACCAAACGCCTTCTACGCCGCCATTCATGAATATGATCAGAAATATATGTAGATGTAGATTGTTTTAATGAAGTTAATAATTTTGTGCCATTGTCGTATCTGACAAGCAACTGAAAATGAGTCAATAAGGCAGTTGCTAACTGACTGAAATTATTAAACGAGCCTCGTGGTAACTCAATTTACCATTTGGCTGCAAGACCAATAAGAGTTCTTTGGAAAAGACGTAAGCGAATCAAATCATCAATAATTGAATTAGACGCACACCAGAGGTGATAAGTCATGACGTGATTTGATGGATCCTCTCCTGACTTACCTTTGAATTTTGGTATATCACTGGGCAACTTATGCGGCATTGACGGCCAGTACGGATAATAGAAAATCGGATCATTCGTAAGGTGTGTCAAATCAGGTAAATCCAAAGTTGCAATAAATGGTAATTGACGGTTAGGGTCACGAAAACCTTCAGTAGCCAAAGTAGTTCCAGGAGGTGGATACCCAGGATAACTGGGAATCGGAGTTGCGTTAGGAATTGTGTAACCCCCCGAAAAAGTAGGATTAACCGAACCAAACTGGGGTTGTTGAGGCTGTTAATAAGTATAGCCAGGGTACAGTTGATACTGATAACTTGGATTTTGTGAACCGGGACTGAATTGAGAATATCCCTGGTACGGTTGATACGTGAATTGAGGTTGACTTGTGACAACTGTACTTGTACCGGCTTGTCCTTCAGGCATCTGAACTGAAGTCTAAACTGAAGGTCCTGACTGGGGTACAGAGAATTGAGGGATTTGCACGGATGCAGGGATAGCCAAACTCGGGGTTAAAGATACTCCAGAAACAGGTGTTACAGGTTGAACAGACGTTGCAGCATTTTGAGGCGGAGTCTGAGGTGTACTAGGCGCAGACTGCTGAACAA
Source organism: Pinus albicaulis (assembly GCA_034641835.2). NCBI lineage: Eukaryota > Viridiplantae > Streptophyta > Pinopsida > Pinales > Pinaceae > Pinus > Pinus albicaulis. The sequence goes on along the minus strand of CM076582.1, from coordinate 344,583,223 downwards.
AACTAGGTGCAGGAGTTTGAATAGTAGGTTGGACAGGTTGCTGGGTTGGACCAGAAACCAAAGGCTGTCCAGGTTGAAAAGGCAACTGCACATTAGGCTGCATAGGTTGTTGATACTGGGATGGATCCCACACCATATTCATTCCAGGGTATTGTCCTGCAGAAGGTTGAACGTAAGGACCATAACCTGGTTAAACATAGGGCTGATAAGTAAGTGGTAAATTTCCGGCTCCTTGTATAGATGACTACCCAGAAGGCTGTTGGTAACCTTGAATTGGGTACTGACCTTGAGGTTGATAACCCTGAGGCGCGTACTGAAGCTGGGGTTGATAAGGACCCTGAGGAGCATATTGAGCTTGGGGTTGACCCTGGGGTATGTACTGTCCTGAAGGTTGATATCCTTGAGGTGTGTACTGTCCTTGAGGTTGTCCCCAAAAATAATATGATTCCATAGTTTGTCCTGGGAAAAATCTACCTTGAGGTTGACCCCCAAGTGGTAATTGAATTCCTGAAGGTTTCCCCCTAGGCAGTAACTAACTACCTTGAGGTTGCCCCCCAGGCGGTAACTGATTTCCCTAAGATTGCCCTCCAGGCGGTAACTGACTGCCTTGAGGTTGCAGATTCATAATATTACCAGACATCATAAATATTTTCTCTGTGTTCGACGTTTCAGTTTTAATTCCACTTAAACTAGATGATAACACTTGTTCAATTGGTTGAGGAGCTGCCCCCGAGAAAGTACCAGACAGAGCCTGATATCCCGAAGGAACAGAAGGACCACCGTGTAAAAATGCTTCCGGTGTCTAGGAAAACATGGATGACTCTCCTGCCATAATGGATGATGGATAGTAACCTCTGGGTGTTGGATGAAATGGAACTCGAGGTGGAGAAAAAGCAAGACCCGGATTCTCTAAAAAATTTGTTAAGGATAAATACCAAGCAGAAGTTCGAATAGGGTTGTAGAAAATTGATTCACGTTCCCTAAGATTTAAAGACTGAGGGGAATCAGGAAGAGATAACTCTTCGTCTGGATTAGTAAGTTCTTCAATAGAAATTAGTCCAGATGGAAGATCGTCAGTGACAATATTTCTTACCCTAGGTGAACCAGGATCACTAGAAGTTGGTGTAATAAATCCTGAAGATGTTTCCAAAGTAGAAGGTTCAGTTTCAGGTTCAGAGATTTCAGGTTCGTCAGCTAGTTCACTGGTAGGAGAAATACTACCTGTAAATTCAGAAACTGAAATCGGCTCTTGAATGTGTTATGTTATGGGTGTTTGATAATCAGGATGAACAACTATAGATGAAGTCCCAACTTTTGTTGATTTAATCCTACCGCTACTAGATGATACCAGAGCATGAAGCCCTTCAAGCTGACTTGGTGTATATTCAGGGGGTTTCCCTTGTAGTCTCCGGGATTGTCTCGGCAATTACGCCACGATTAAATATTTAACTAATCACATGAAAAAAAGGAAAATTTCAATGAAAACACCTAAAGTATCTAAAGAAACAAACAACTGAATCACACTCTTCAAAATCTAAGAGTTCAAACCACACACAAACAGTAACTTCCCGTACCAAAAACACTAGTTGGTGATGAAATCCAACTTAGTAGAAATTTAATACAGAAAGGGCGGTTGGAACAGTTACCCCGACAACCTGCTTAATGAAACATACTGGCACAAGTTTCCTCACAAAACCATCTCGTGTGAAGAGAACCCCCCAGAGAGTCCAAGTGAGTCTAGTCGACGTTTGCTCCAGGTACAGTGAGATCTTTTCTTCACCGTCACCTTAGGAAATAATCTTAAGTTTGTGGACACTAAGGTTACCAACAGTAACACATATAACTGGGGAATGTCTGCGATCCGATCCCACGTGCAAGGGTAGAGTAACAAAGCTCAATCCCCTTGAAGGTTCCTCGACATGGTTAATCTGAGGTTTACCGACAAGTGACCCCAAGCTCCTCGACAATGGTTAATCCGAGGTTTACCATTTGTAATGCGCGCAAAATCTTCTATATTCCCCAATGAAATAGAATTGATTGTCTCAAAGGTTTGGATATGATCTCGTGATTGACTTCTTTAAGAGAAGCTTCCTAGATTATACAAATTACAATTGGATTTATTTCCTACCGCAATATTTGTCTACTTGTTTGTTTTTACTACCTTGGAGAGTTAATTACTCCCTACTCCAAGATACTAGCCTAAGCTATGTTGGTGATGAGAGCCCTAGAAAATAAAAAGATTGCTAGTTGAATTTTAATTAAGCGTTAATTTTAAGAGTTGTTTCTTAAGTCAATGGGTGCGGACATGAAACTCTGATGGTGTGAAGAGTCGACTTCCAAAAACACTAAAAATGCACCTAAAAATGATAATCAGATCGTTTCCTTTCAATGAAATTATATTTAAGAAAGAGTTAGAGAATGCAATTCTTTTTTAAAACATAAAGAACAATTGAAAGAAAATATTTTTGTCTTTTCAGCAATAACTCAAAATGAAACAAATTATCAAAGCTCATAAGAAAATCCTTTCACTTTCAAAACTTGAAGCTACAAAACAAGTTTCCTTCAAAAGAGATCTACAAACTTTTAAAAGCACTCAAAACTACAAAACTAATTCTGAGATCTACAAACTATAATAATCTAATTGAATAAAAGCTTTAATATTTATTTTTGAAGAATGTTTTACTTAGTTATTCAGAAAAATAAGGATCTATTCGTTCAGAATAACAAACGGATCAAAAGCACTCAAATATGTTTTTATAAAAAATGAAATTCAAAAACCAATAACAAAGTTTCTTTTCGAAGATTTGCAAAGAAACAGGTAGCTCTATTTCTTAATAAAGGCTGATTTCAAAATCGGGTTAGATTCAACAAAAAGACAAAAGACCAATGTAATCTCAGGTACTTCAAACAGTCAATTCTTCGAATCGCTACAAAGACCAAGTGAAAAACAATCCAAAACGAAAAACTTCTAGAAAATCATCAAAACACCAATACTGCTAAGATTCATTCACAGAAAGATTTTGACAGAAAAAATCATCAATCTGGGCAGAAACCAAAAACTCCTAATCAAAATAAAGATAAACTGAAGAAAGAAATCTAAAGTTTTTCAAAATTTTAACAGGGTCCGCAGGCTTGCAGGAGTAACAGGTGCGGTACCACACTATTTACTAAAGCAGTAATGCGAAACTGCCCGCACTGTACAAATAAGGCGAAGTGCGGTCCCAGGAAAAATTAGAGAAAAACATAAAAGATCTCAAAATTTTCAAAAACAGAGAAAACCTAAACTACCCAGGCAGATGTCTATCAATCAAAAACTAGGAAAACGTTTCCTCAAATCAAAATAAAAGAGAACCAAAAACAACAAGTTCTTTCCCCAGTGGAGTCGCCAATTTGTTGTGTGGATTAATCCGTCTTGTGAACAAGACCAATCTCCCTAGTACTAAAAGTATCTAGCAACAAACAGCCAAATAAACTAATCTTTCTCTAAGCATATATGATCTACGCAAAGCTCTATATTGGTGTAAAAGACTTACCGTACGTCCAGCGCTTGTTTGAAGTCGTTATTATCCCTCGCGCGCTTGAAGGAGTTTTCCTCGTAAACCTGCAGTCACAAACAAGAAAAATATTACATAGCACCTATATATAAATCATCATAAACCATGCTTATCATAGTGATCAAGGAATCTATGAAATAAACCATTAACTGAAAGCTTATTGATAAAAACGAGTATATTTGTATTAATTTCAAAAGAAGGAAAACCTTACAACCTGAGCCTTGATGTTGCACAGGCCTTCCCAAGGTCCGAAGCAGGAGTCTCCTTTACTTTGATAAGCTTTGCACTCCTCCAACCAAGACGAATAGAGGTATGTATTCTCTCCTCACAAAAGTCTTAGTCAACTGAGTCTGAATCTCAACAGCACTTAACTTCAAATATTCTAAAGCTTGAACTCCCTTTGAGGCTACCCAATGCCTCTTTTTATAGTGGAAAAGAGGAGGTTTTCTATTCCAACTATGAAGGGATAGAATCCTCCTTCAAAGGGATAAGCTCCTCACATCAAGGGGTTAGCTCCATAAGGTAAGGGATACATGCACCTCATAAGAGCGGTTCTATCACCGCAAGATATTTTCTGGAAGCTTCTAGAATTCACTTTTATTGAGATTTTTGGAATTTACTTGCACCTTTTTGATCTTACAGGGGTCCGCACCTTTAACACAGATAAAGTGCGTTCAGGTACGCAAGAGAGCTAAACATTAGGTGCGGGACCGCAGGCAAGATAGAGAGAAAGTGCAACACCAAAGTTTAGGAGATTTTTAGGAACTTTTCTCTGATTTTCAAGGCTTGATATGAGGAACTGATATATTAGACTTGCAAAGGGAGAAGTATGAGTAATAATGATCTCATACACATAGTAGAATTTCAGGATGACAATTTTTAGTGTAACAAGATTGTTTTGATGAAAAAGGGAGACAAAACTCAAAAACATAGAAAAGATGAAAAAAGAGGGTAGATTTGAAAAAGAGGTATAGCCCCATACCCAAGAAAGAGTACTACTGAAAGTTCGCAAGCCTAAATTCCACTATTCGTTCCAAAAATTCTTGTTCAGTCATCCAGCCTAATCATTGCTGAACATATTTTCAATTTATTGCCAATAGGTTAGTGAAAGAGAACTTGTCAAAGTATCTAAACTTGACTTGTCAGTAGGAATAGATTACGAAGAAAAGATATTGGTTCTCCATGCCCAAATCTAAACCAAAGAGAAAAGGTAGGGATGACTAACAAATTCTAAATTATAGCCCTTATGTTTTCTAGTTTTTCATCATACAAAAATAATGCGTGTGTGCATCTTGTCCGAATGCCACAACCCATGGAAAATCAGATTGCCTAATCCTGGTTTGATCATGTTTTGAATTTCATGTTAGTAGAATAGAGAATAAATTTTTTCAAACAACTTAATCTTGACAAATGATTAGACTAGGTAGAGAGTAAGAGAGTTCATTAGCATAATATGAACTCTCAAAAGTAATAAGGGTAGAAATAGATAGTCTTTTATGCTTTCAAAATAAAATGATGTCAAGGGTTTGCCAGTCCAAGTGCACCCAAGTGAAGAAAAAATGTTAGGCCAAGTAAGATGGGTAGGTAAGAAATAGGTTGAAGCAAAAATGTCTTTTCATATTGTGAGATCACAACTTCAAAGAAGCATCAACAAATGAAAAAAAGGAAAAATCTGCCCAATGAATGAGCCACTGGTCTTCATAGAACCAGAGATCTGAAGTTCTGGACACCTCCTGAAAAGGAGCCGCCCTCCCCAAGTGGAGCCACTATTAGTCATCAGTAATTTTTGCCTTTGTAGATGACTAAATGCTTATCCTAGATTCCTAGAAATAAAATTCATGAATTATTGTGAGTTCTATAAATCTCACTGCCTTCATTATCCTTGGGATAAATTTTTCACTATTTCATTATCCCATCATGTCATGCTCAGCTCACCAATCCCAGAAGACCCATCATGGGATAATACCACTCACTTTCATCTATATTCTGTCACCCCTAAACTTAGGAATCTATTTTGGCTTGCCTAATTCCTCCACTTGCCACCTAGGATCACCAACAAACCTACTCACTCATTTGTTTCCTGGATACATCAAGCATTGATGGTCTCTAAAATATATATGTAGAATATTTAGATAAATAAAGTAAATTGGATTTTGGATCTTCAATACACCACTTTTTCAATACTCTATTTTTACACTTGAAGTTTCCAAACCAATTTTCAGTCAAAGAGAGGTCAAAGAATCCCCACTAAGTCAATTAGGGTTTCATGTGTTTCAAGGTCATCATCTCCAAAAAGGACTACCATTCAGCTTAAAAGTCTGTACATAAGGTAATGGGCTATCTTAACACTTTTGCAGAAGCAATAAGAGGCCAACCAGTAGAATAAATTGATAAGGTAAGAGGTCTGCTACTTAATGATGACATCTTGCAGGCAGGGAGAAAAAAAAAACTAGGGTTTTTGAGGGAAATTTTCTTGGTTTCATGAATTCCATGGTTAAATCTTCAACAAGGCTTGTATCTTGATGCTCTTAAACCTTCCCCTATCCTTAATATACCTTCATAAACACTTTCCATCACTCCTATCCCTCAAAATCATCATTTTTCTACAAAACCTAGTCTATTGCCACAATTTGACACTTTTTTAGACTAGGCTATGTTTTTCCATTTTGGACCCCTTCCCCTCAACTCAATTCTTGAAATTCCACTTTCCCCTACTCTCTAACATCTATCCCTATTCCCCAAAATTTCCCTAAGAATTTAGACAACCCTTAACCGCTTCATTCCCCTCCCTCTACAAAGCAGTCCTAAATCCCCTACATCAAACCGTAATTTCCTCTTCCAGCTAAGCTATGGTTTGCTATGTAAAAAAGGCATAAGAGCATAATATCCATATGGTAAGTCATATAATAAATATTGAAGCCATACCAATTCATAAACATCATGCCTCCATCTTTTTCCAAGAGTTATTTCCAAAAGACAAGCCATGTGTCACACCTAGGGCCAATTTTTCTTCAAACTATGTTTCTGACAAAAAAAAGATTAATTTGACAAAATTGAGAGAGGTGTTTGTCCATCCTAGGCCCACGAAGAAAAACCTCCTTCATTATTTACACAGGTATCATGGTTTGGGAGTAATTTCAAAAATACAGGTGTCCTAGGAGAATTTCTGCACTGTTGGAGTGACCTTGGGAAAATCAGGTTTTCTCATAGCTGGAGTGTCCAACTGACTTTCTTTATGAGTTAAATGACAACTAGACTTGAATATATTTCCAATGAGATATCAGGATCTCAGTTTGGAGTTAAGGAAGGCCTCCAAAAGTTGTTTTCACCAGCACTAAGCATTTCTGCACCATCACTGAGCACTTTTTGACCAGTCTTGAGAAACTCAACTTTTGACAGGGAAAATAAACTCCAATCAGGGAAAAAATGGTACATTTGGAAATTATACAGGTTAATATTTCCAACGAGCTATCAAGAGACCAAATCCTAATTTTGGAACGTGATAAAAACTTGTCTTCAAGTGGACTCATTTTTGGCGCTGCGTTAATCCATGGGCAGGACTGCCCGGCGCTGCGCTAATCCATGAGCAAGACTGCTCGGAGCTGCACTAATCCATGGGCACAATTTATGGTGCTACGCTAATGAAGAAAACCTCCAAAAAAATTTTTTTTTCTCTGAGGCTTAAAGGTTACCTTTTAAGTTTGCCTCCAAGGCCTACAAATGAGCTAAGAGGCAATGAAGAATCAAATTAAAATAAGGGTGAAGGTGATAGTAAATCAGTCCACAGTAAAGATGAGAATGGTGATGAAGTTGAAGACCAATAGGACCATGATGAGGCAGGTCACATGGAGACAAAGGATGATGAAGCGCAAGGCAGCATGTATACAGGTGAAGCAAGTAAGAAAAGTAATGAGGGTAATGATTAAAATGAGGATCATAGCAGTGAAGAGGCAAGCAGCCCAAATGAAGACCAAGAGGGTAGTGATGAGACAGAGAATCTGATGACTGGTGATGCTAATGATGAAAATGAAAATCTTAATGACAACAAAAAGGATCAGAGCCATGATAAAAACACCAATAAGATCAAACTCACTCCTTTTTCATCAGCATACCAAAGAGGGCCTAGACTTGTGTTTGCTGCCTAAAGAAGGCAAGGGACCATGCCCTCCACCTCAGCTCTAGAGCTAGACAAAATCAAATAAGGACATTGATCTACAAATAAAGAATGACTAAAGCATTATGCCCAAAGAAATCAAACTGCAAGGGCAAAACTCGAAGAGGCCCTCATTGAAATCCAGACCCTAAAAGAAGCAAAAGGTCATGAAAAATTTGGAGTTTTGGCACATGCTTCTCAACAGGTCTCCCAAACTCCATGAGGGAGGCATCCACCACATTTGATGTAATTTGGAAAAAAATTTGTTTTTTGTGATTTTGAAGGCCTATTAGCGCAACGCCACTGGCGCTACGCTAATCCTTGGAGCATCCTCAGAGGGGAAACTTGACATTTTTGGAATTATCATGGCTAGTACACTTTTATCATAAAATTTCAGAGGATTTGGAGCAGTTTTGACCCCTCAAAAGGTAAAAAAACACCTAAATTTTTACTATTCTGCCTCATTTTCAGGCCTAGCACTGCGCTAATAGTAGTCCTGGGAAATTCAATTTTTGAATAGGTTACAGGGGCCCAATAAAAAAAAAAAATGCATATCTAGAAATAGGACTCAAAAATATTTCCAACAAGCCATCATGGAGAAAAATCTGACATCGAGAAGTGGTCCAAAACTTGGTTGCAAAAGCACCTATTTTCTGCCTGAGGTGGCGTTGTGCAAATGGACTATGTAGTGTGTTTTTGGCCAAAAGTAAAAAAAACACACTCATTTATTGTAAAATCATATTTTAGTGTTTTTGAAGGAAAATCACTCTAGAATTAGGTGCTAGAAGTTATTTTGGCATTTATTTCATAAGATATTTTGTGCCTTGGGCCTTGCATGGTCTCCTAGGCATAAATGAAATTTATGAGTGATTTTGACATTTTCCAACCCTATTAAGGGTTTCTTCCCTCCTTTGCTGAGTTAAATAGAGCATGAGGGATTCATTGTAAATGTTGGCATTTGATGAGCTTTGAGAGAAATACATGGCTTTTATGATCTTGGAGAAGAAATTGGTGTTGTGGAGTTTATGAATGGCTTGCTTGGATTGATGATGGAGAAGCTTGTTTGCAAGATCCCTAAGCTTGGTTAATGGCGATGTATTCTTAATTTGTTCATGTTTTCTTGTTATCATTATATTTCATCCTTCTTTGTTGCAGTAGAATAGAAAAGCATAAGTTGAGAAATGCTCTTTGAAGCACCTTACTCCTCCTACCTTCTATTGCCTTGATGTTTTCCTCTGTTGGGTCAGCTTAAGGAATTCTTAACTGCTCCTTAGGCCCACCTAAACTTGTTTGTTTCATTATTGGATTAGTATGCTAGTTTAAAAATATGTTTCATGCTAAGCCCTACTTATTTGATGCTATCCAAACTCTGTCTTGAAACCTCTCTTTGAAGTATTGCTTCCTAGGTTAAGTCAAAGAGGTCTTTTTTTGATATTGCCCTTTGTCCATGCCTATCAGTTTGCCTCAAAGTTCTTTATAGCTTGACTTATGATGTTTAGGAGTTCCCTCTTCATGAATTAAAGTTATTTGTGATTTAAATTTTTTCTAAAGCTTGAATGTGAAATCAATAGAAGTTAAATGAGTTTCTCGCCTTCTATATTTCATTAAAATTTTCTGTCTTGAATGGTTATTGGTTTAAGCATTTTCATTGAGCTTAAGGGTTTTCCCTACCTCATGCATTATATCTTTTTCTTATCAGTGTTTAAGACCTCCTTGTTATAGGTATTTTAAAAAGGATTCTTGATTGCCCTTTACCCTACCTTATTCACCAACTTGATGTCCATCCCACTTCACACATAACCTTAAGGATCTATTAACCTTGCTAGATTGGCCCTGTAATGCACTCTGATTCATTATCGAGATACCCATGACTTTCATTGACTCCAAAGCCCAATGATTTAAAGACTTCTCACTCCACCTATTCTACCTGTTCATCTTACCCAACCAAAACAAACAACAAACCCTACACTTAAAAACTAGCCTAAAATCAAACCCTAAATAGCAAAAAGTTCAAATCCTTTGCATACAATAGAGAGATCCCTCTCTAAGTCCAGGAAGGCTAGGTCCTAGGACTCCAAAGACTGGTTTGATGTTACCTTGTGCATTTGGTCTACCAATCTGCCAAATCACGGGACCCTAACATAATGGAGATCACGGTGGGACCCTCTGAGTAAATGATATCTTAGACATCCTTAAGACCTCAGAAACCCATAAAATTCCTCAGATTGGTATTTAGTTGTTGATGGTGAACAACAAGAACATCCTTAAAACAGTAAATATCATCCACCTGGCAACTCCACTGGTCTTCAGTAGCCCTGTTGACCCCACTAGTTCTCATAAACCCCCCGGGAATGCATTAAGAAATCCCAATCATGCTGATGGTGGACAACAAAGTTTAAATCTTCCACCTGGAGACTCCACAACCCTCAATAGACCTAAATAATCCACTGATAAAGAAATCTAGACTGGTTGAAAAGATACAGTGACCCTTTCTGATTTAAAAACATGGATCCAAGGATACAAAGGAGATATGCTCCGATGAATAGAGACCATATCCTTGGATTTCTCAGATAAATTGGATAAAAAGCCTGCCTATATTTCAAGATGAAAAATGTGATGACCCCTTGTTACATCTCATCAAATTTCATATACATATATGGAGGTTAAAGTTTGAATGGCACTAGGACTGCCTCATGAAAATGTTTATGGAAACATTAGAGGGTAAGGCAAGGGAATGGTATGAATGGGTGAAGTTTGGTAGTTTGTTTTCTTTAAAATACTTCCACAAGGTATTTTATGATCATTATAAAGAAAATTGTTCACCTTTAGCATTAGCTGAAAATTGTTGTGATCAATATGAATTTCTCATACAATACCTTGTTAACATTGATGAATATTTAGGAAATTGGCATCCTGAGGATCTATTAGAAGCCATTCATCAATTTCATTCTCAAGGTACCTATCATGACAGCCTAGAGGAGTTAGTTGAGGTAGAACACAATCAAGAGATAGAAGAAAACCCAAAGTATCTTTCTAAAGGCATAAGTGATGATTCACCATCTCTTCCAAGTGAGGCTCGAGAAAACATTCAGCCCCAAAATCAACCTTTGCAAGTGAAAGAGAACTGTTGTACTTCTATCCAAAGAAAGAGAGAAATTCCTCCTCTTTTGACCGAAGAGGAAATCAATCAAATGCTAAACATGCAGCCAGCCTCTAAACCTTCATGTGAACAAAATATTTCTGTTCATTCTCCTGCTAACCCTGTCTACCATAAGTCAGAAAGTGAACTTGTAGATCAATTCAAAGAACAACAAACTGGTAATACAATATATTTGATTGGTGAAATTATTTATGTTGATGATTCTCCAAACTTTGATCAGTTTGATGATGATGATATTCTCCAAATAGAATCTAACCTTGCAGAGCCATCAATAGTTGATTTCTGGGATGAAGTTCACTATCATCAGATTGAGAAAGACAGGTCACCTATGACACTAATGAGGAAAGCCTTGAAATTTTAGAATCAATTGAAGAGTCTCTGACTCTTTTCTCTACTTCACTTCAATCCATCAGAAATAACTTTCACATAATTGGAAATCAACAGTCTTTCAACTTTGACGTTAAGGTTGACGAGGATGATGAAATTCTTGAGAAAATTGTCAATAAGAAGCCTTCTCCTGAAATGGTTGAGGATATCATTTGGAACATGGAATCCTCCTTAGCTCCAGATCTGCACTCACCAAGTTCCATTGAATTACAAATTAGAGATGAAGGCTTAGAATTTGATAATCACATGAGAGGTCTTGCACTACCTTCTTGGGAAGATTCATTGTCAAAGAGTGCTCCTGCTCATCAATATTATGACCTTCACACAGATTTCAACCCACTCTATTAGAACATATCAAGTGTGCTAGAGGGAAACATTGCAAGCTATGATGAATCTACCAGTTCAGATGATCATGAGGAAGAGGAAGAGTTTCTTTCCCAAAATATTCCTAAGCTCAGCCAAGTGGAGGAAGAAGAAGTCCTAGATCAAGCTTATTTTCCAAATCCTCACATTCAGGTATGGTTTAGAGGTCCCTTTGCTGATTTTTTAGAGACATTTGAAGAAGGAGTAAAACATGTCAAGATCAGTTTGATGCACAATTTCAAGAACATTTTAGGCACTGTTGTTCAAACACAAATGAAGTGGGAGTGGCCTTTTGATTTTTTCAAAACACTCAAAAATCTAAACCAAGATCTTTCATGGAATCATCTGCTTGATTGGCTATATTGGAAAAGAGAGTTCACCAGCTGAATGTATATCATGTATAGGTTAGATTAGGATACATAGGCAAGAAAATAAGCTCGACACTATGAGCATATTTCTACCTTTAGTTTTAGATTTTTTTGACGAAAAAGGGAGAAAAAACTCAAAAACATAGAAAAGATGAAAAAAGAGGGCAGATTTGAAAAATGGGTATAGCCCCATACCCAAAAAAGAGTACTACTGAAAGTGTTCAAGCCTAAATGCCACTACTTATTCCAAAAACCTTTTTTAGTCATCTAGCCTAATGATGGTTGAACATGTTTTCAATTTATTGTTGATAGGTTAGTGAAACAAAACTTGTCAAAGCAACTAAACTTGACTTGTCAATAGGAATAGATTAGGAAGAAAATATACTGGTTCTCCATGCTCAAATCTGAACCAAAGAGAAAAGATTGGGATGCCTAACAAATTCTTAATCATTGCCCTCATGTTTTCTAGTTTTTCATTATACAAAAATAATGCATGTGTGCAGCTTGTCCGAATGCCACAGCCCATGGAAAATCAGATTGCATAATCTTGGTTTGATCATGTTTTGAATTTCATGTCAGCATAATAAAGAATAAAGTTTGTCAAACAGATTAATCTTGACAAATGATTAGACTAGGTAGAGAATAAGAGAGTTCATTAGCCTAATCTGAACTCTCAGAAGTAATAAGGGTAGAAATAGATAGTCTTTTACGCTTTCAAAATAAAATGATGTCAAGGGTTTGCCAGTCCAAGTGCACCCAAGTGAAGAAAAAATGTTGGGCCAAGTAAGATGGGTAGGTAAGAAAGAGGTTGAAGCAAACATGTCTTTTCAGATTGTGAGATCACAACTTCAAAGAAGCATCAACAAATCAAAAAAAGGAAAAATATGCCCAATGAATGAGCCACTGGTCTTCATAGAACCAGAGATCTAAAGTTTTGGACACCTCCTGAAAAGAAGTTGCCCTCCCCAAGTGGAGCCACTGCTAGTCATCAATAATTTTTGCCTTTGTAGATGACTAAATGCTTATCCTAGATTTCTAGAAACAAAATTCATGAATTATTGTGAGTTCTAGAAATCTCACTACCTTCATTATCCTTAGGATAAATTTTTCAATATTTCATTATCCCATCATGTCATGCTCAGCTCACCAATCCCAGAAGACCCATCATGGGCTCATACCACTCATTTTCATCTATATTCTATCACCCCTTACCTTAGCACTCTATTTTGGCTTGCCTAATTCCTCCACTTGCCACCTAGGATCACCAACAAACCTACTCACTCTTGTGTTTCTCGGATACATCAAGCATTGATGGTCTCTAAACTATCTCTGTAGACTCTTTAGATAAATCAAGTACATTGGATTTTGGATCTTTAATACACCACTTTTTCAATACTCTGTTTTTACACTTGAAGTTTCCAAACCAATTTTCAGTCAAAGAGAGGTCAAAGAATCCCCACTACGTCAATTAGGGTTTCATGTGTTTCAAGGTAATCATCTCCAAAAAAGACTACCATTTAGCTTCAAAGTCTGCACATAAGGTAATGGGATATCTTAACACTTTTTCAAAATCAATAAGAGGCCAACCAACAGAAGTAATTGATAAGGTAAGAGGTCTGCTACTCAATGATGACATCTTGCAGCAAGGGAGACAAGAAAACTAGGGTTTTTGAGGGAAATTTTCTTGGTTTCATGACTTCCATGGTTAAATCATCAACAAGGCTTGTATCTTGATGCTCTTACACCTTCCCATATCCTTAATATAACTTCATAAACACTTCCCATCACTCCTATCCCTCAAAATCATCATTTTTCTACAAAACCTAGTCTATTGCCACAATTTGATCATTTTTTATACTAGGCCGATGTTTTTCCCTTTTGGACTCCTTCCCCTCACTCAATTCTTGAAATTCCACTTTCCCCTACTCTCTAACATCTATCCCTATTCCCCAAAATTTCCCCAAGAATTTAGACAACCCTTAACCCCTTCATTCCCCTCCCTCTACAAGGCAGTCCTAAGTCCCCTACCCCAAACCCTAATTTCCTCTTCCAACTAAATTAGGTTTTGCTATGGAAAAAAGGCATAAGAGCAGAAGATCCATATGGTAGGTCATATCAGCAATCATGAAGCCATACCAACTCATAAACATCATGCCTCCATATTTTTCCAAGAGTTTTTTCCAAAATACAAGCCATGTGTCACACCTAGGGCCATTTTTGCTTCAAACTGTGTTTCTAACCAAACAGAGATGAATTTGACAAACACGAGAGAGTTTTTTGTCCATCCTAGGCCCAAGAAGAAAAATATCCTTCAGTTTTTACACAGGTATCATGTTTTTGGAGTAATGTCAAAAATAAAAGTGTCCTAGGAGAATTATATCACTACTGGAGTGACCTTGGAAAAATTAGGTTTTCTCATAGCTGGATTGTCCAAATGACTTACTTGATGAGTCAAATGACAAATAGACTTGAAGAGCTTTCCAATTAGCTATCATGATCTCAATTTTGAGTTAAGGAAGGCCTCTAAAAGTTGTCTACACTAGCACTCTGCATTTATGCACCATCACTCAGCACGTTTTGACCAGTCTTGGGAAACTAAACTTTTGACAGGGAAAATCCACTCCGATTAGGGGAAAAAATGGTATTTTTGGAAATTAGACAAGTTAATATTTCCAACGAGTTATCACGGGCCCAAATCCGACTTCGGGAAGGTCATAAAAACGTGTCTGCAAGTGGACCCTTTTTTGGTGCTGCGCAAATAAGTGGCGTTGCGCTAATCCATGGGCAGGACTGCTCGGCATTGTGCTAATGCATGGGCACGACTACCCAGTGCTGCGCTAATCCATGGGCACAACTTCTGGCACTGCGCTAATGCAGAAAACCTAAAACAAAAAAAAAATTCTCTCAGGCTTAAATGCTACCTTCTAAATTTGCTTCCAAGGCCTGCAAAGGAGCTAAGAGACAATGAATAATCAAATACCAATAGGACCATGATGAGGCAGGTCACCTGGAGACAAAGGATGATGAAGCACAAGGCAACATGTATACAGGTGAAGAAAGTAAGCAAATTAATGAGGGTAATGATTAAAATGAGGATCATAGCAGTGAAGAGGCAAGCAGCCCAAATGAAGACCAAGAGGGCTGTGATGAGACAGAGAATCTGATGACTGATGATGCTAATGTTGAAAATGAAAATCTTAATGATAGCAGCAAGGATTAGAGCCATGATGAAGACACCAATAAGACCAAACTCACTCCTTCTTCATCAGCATACAAAAGAGGGCCTAGACTTGTATTTGCTACCTAAAGAAGGCAAGGGACCATGCCCTCCACCTCAGCTCCAGAGCTAGACAAAAGCAAATAAGGACCTTGATCTACAAAGAAAGAATGACTAAGCATTATGCCCAAAGAAATCAAACTGCAAGGGAAAAACTCAAAGAGGCCCTCATTGAAATCCAAACCATAAAAGAAGCAAAAGGTCATGAAAAACTTGGAGTTTTGGTACAAGCTTCTTAACAGGTCTCCCAATCTCCATGAGGGAGGCATCCACCAAATTTGAGGGAATTTGGACAGCTTTTTGTTTTTTGTGATTTTGAAGGCCTATTAGCGCAGCGCCACTGGCGCTACGCTTATCCTTGGAGCATCCTCAGAGGGGAAACTTGACATTTGTGGACTTATCATGGCTAGTACACTTTTCTCACAAAATGTTAGAGGAATTGGAGCAGTTTTGACCCCTCAAAAGGTCAGAAAACACCTAAATTTTCATCATTCTACCTCCTTTTCAGGCTTGGCACTGCGCTAATAGCAGTATTGGGAAATTAAATTTTTGAACTTGTTACACGGGCCCAATTAGAAAAACAAAGGAATATATGGAAAGAGGACTCAACAATATTTCCAACGAGCCATCATGGCGCAAGATCTGACATAGGGAAGTGGTCTAAAACGTGGTTGCAAAAGCACGTATTTTCTGCCTAAGGTGGCACTGTGCAAATGGACTGTGTAATGTGTTTTTGGCCAAAAGTCAACAAAACACACTCATTTATTGTAAAATCATATTTTAGTGTTTTTTTAAGGCAAATCACTCTAGAATTAGGTGCTAGAAGTTATTTTGGCATTTATTTCATAAGATATTTTGTACCTTGGGCCTTGCATGGTCTCCTAGGCATAAATGACATTTATGAGTGATTTTGACATTTTCCAACCCTATCTAGGGTTTTTTCCCTCCTTTGCTGAGTTAAATAGAGCATGAGCACTTCATTGTAAATGTTGGCATTTGATGAGTTTTGAAAGAAATACATGGTTTTTATGAGCTTGGAGAAGAAATTGGTGTTGTGGAGTTTATGAATGACTTGCTTGGATTGATGATGGAGAAGCTTGTTTGCAGGATCCCTAAGCTTGGTTAATGGTGATGCATTCTTAATTTGTTCATGTTTTCTTGTTATCATTATGTTTCATCCTTATTTGTTGCAGTAGAACAGAAAAGTATAGGTTGAGAAATGCTCTTTGAAGCACCTTAGTCCTCCTGCCTTCTATTGCCTTGATGTTTTCCTCTGTTGGGTCAGCTTAAGGAATTCTTAACTTCTCCTTAGGCCCACCTAAACTTTTTTGTTTCATTCATGGATTAGTTTGATAGTTTACAAATATGTTTCATGGTAAGCCCTGCTTATTTGATGCTATCAAAACTCTGTCTTGAAACCTCTCTTTGAATTACTGTTTGCTAGGTGAAGTCAAAGAGGTCTTGTTTTGATCTTGCCCTTTGTCCATGCCTATCAGTTTGCCTTAAAGTTCTTTATAGCTTGATTTATGATGTTTAGGAGTTCCATCTTCATGAATTAAAGTTATTTGTGATCTTAAATTTTTTCTAAATCTTGAATGTGAAATCAACAGAAGTTAAATGAGTTTCTCGCCTTCAATATTTCATTGAAATTGTTTGTCTTGAATGGTTATTGGTTTAAGTATTTTCATTGAGCTTAATGGTTTTCCCTACCTCATGAGTTATATATTTTGTGTATTAGTGTTTAAGACCTCCTTGTTATAGGTATTTGACAAATAATTCTTGATTTCCCTTTGCACTACCTTATTCACCAACTTGATGTCCATCCCACTTCACACATAACCTGATTGGCCCTGTAATGCACTCTGATTCATTATTGAGATACCCATGAATTTCATTGACTCCATAGCCCAATGATTTAAAGACCTCTCACTCCACCTATTCTACCTGTTCATCTTACCCAACCAAAACAAAAAACAAACCCTACACTTAAAAACTAGCCTAAAATCAAACCCTAAATAGCAAAAAGTTCAAATCCTTTGCATACAATAGAGGGAGCCCTCTCTGAGTCCAGGAAGGCTAGGTCCTAGGACTCCAAAGACTGGTTTGATGTTACCCTGTGCATTTGGTCTACCAATCTGCCAAATCAAGGGACCCTAACAGATAACACCCCATTTGTGTCTCCAGGAAGCAATTTCCAAACACAAATCCTGTGAATTCCATTGATTCATTATGTCCGTTAAAGGGAGTCATGTTTTGTTTCATGTATCATTCTAAGTCTACTCAAATCTAGTTGTTTCTTCCCTTATACAGAAGTAATAGGTGTGACCAGTCCGTGGAAAATTATCCATGGAACTTACTTGACCAATCTATTCTTAACAATAGTCCATATGCTTTCGGTATGTGCACAATCACTATGTTTATGCATTGGTGAACCTGTCCATCAGATGAAAAGTGAATGATCACATCTATGAGTTGATCGATCCCATGGACAAGATTTTTGTCGAGATGAATAATCCATGCATCATTTTTTATCCATGTTGCATTGAATTTCTTTGCTATAGACAATGGTATTACATTTATTGATGCACCAAAATCAACAAAGCAATTGTGTACATTGAAATTGAATATATTGAAGGTTAAGAGAAAGGGATGGTAGACAATGTTTACTTCCAATGTTAAAGCAGGAAGTACTGATTGGAGAGAATCAGAAGATGTGTCTGATCCCTTTTCTGAAGGGGGAATATTACCTGCAGAGGACTACCCAAGTGCTCGTAAAAAAATGTCTCGCTAGTTCGTGATACTTTTTAACTCAAACAATGAAATGTTTGTAGGAACCTTCTTCATGTATTCCACTATGATATAGTCCACAGCGGGAAGAAAGGAAAAATTTTATGTGGGAGTAGCTTTATTTGTGACTTTTGGTGGAATGGTCTTATATTTATTGTTTTCGGAAGTAGTTTTTGCTGAGGCTGCTTTCGTAGAATTTCTCTGAGTATTTTGCACTGAGTTGACTGGAAAATTAGTTTTCCTTAATAAGGCTTCTTTGAATTTATTCTTTGTCAATTGTGTTGTAGTGGACGACCCTTAGGTCCTTAAATTGTATTGATTAGTTTGTGGCTCAGCCAAGGGGTCACTCGAAGGATGTTTCTCAGTAATGTTCTTTTGGGATGCAAGTACGCAGTTGAACATGTTTACTGCATGCCCAACACTTGGAGTCTCATCAGATGTAGCATCTTGTTCCTTTTCTTCTTTCAACTCCATCTGCTCATTAGAAATTACCGTGTTGCAAAAATGCATAGCAATAGAGCTCATGGAATGATTCCAATATGGGCATTTTTTCTCAGAATGGTAAAATTGATGATACAAATAGTATTCGTTCATGCCCAACTTGTCAAGATTCAATGCTACGTTTGAACTCTACGCATATTTTTTTGTTTGATTAGTGTTGCTAACTGAATTCACAATCCTTTTAAACAGGTTGAATCATGGAAGCTTGCTACTGACACTGGTATCACTTGACCTTTGCTTAAAAACTGCCAACTCATTTGACATATTTTTTACCATGCAGGTTAAGTTCTCAAGATTAGATGGTTCTTTATATTTTTCCTTGTCTACTAAGGCCTGAGACCTTTTACATGTATCTTTGGAGTCCTTTTTTGGTTCATCGTCTCTGATGACTCGGATTGCATACAATTATTTCTCAACCACGATTGCTTCTTCAATTTTTTCTAAAAGTGATGGTTTCAGAGTCCTCTTCATGAACCACGTAATTCTTGTTGGCAAGGCATAAGTGTAGTAATCCTTTGTAATGGAGTCATGAGGTTTCGTTTCATTTGAAAATATGTTCAAGACACGATTGAACCTATGATTGAAATCTTTCACTTTTTCTTTTGGATCCATTTTTAGGATACCTAGCTCTTTCAACAACATGGAAGGGGTCTTATCATCAAAAAATTTCTCAATAGACTGTTGGAAATATGATGCAGAGTGTTGTCCTTGATGGCAACCCACTGAATGAAGATGAAGACATGCGACTGTTGACATGTGTTGTCCTTGATGGCAAAACACCTGATGAAGTTATTCTTGACTTGATAGACTTGGTAAATGATGTTTTGTCAGCAATATGATGATGAGTGGTGTTTGTGAAAGGCAACCCTCTTGATGAAGATAATGGCAACTTACTAGATGAAGGTGTGCTTGATAGAATATGTTCTTGATGAAGGAAATCTGATGTATCTACAGTGTGTACAGAAGGAAATGAAGAAAGGAATTCAGCATGTGCTAAATCTTGATGAAAAGAGTATGTCTCTATGAATACGCGGATATGTCTAGGGGAAGTCGCGTATGCACGCGGAAAAGAACGTTCCAAGTCGCGTATGGGCAAAAGCGCTCAAAAAGTGAAAAACCAGGGGTAACCACCATGATATTGACCCATTGTATTGGGTAATGATCCACCTAATTAACCCCGTCCAGGAATACCATCGGATGTAATGTGGTTTTGGCTCATGGTATTGAAAAAGGGGCTCATGGTATTGAAAAAGGATAAACCTATATAAAGAGATGAAATTCATTATGCAAATCATGGGTGTTGGTGCAAGATGTCTGAGCTTGAATGAATACTTCTCTCTGAAGTAGATCTGAATGGAAAGGGTTACACTTGAAGATAAATCTGAATGTATGATGCACCAATGATGAAGAAGGGGATCTAGATCTGAAATGCACTTGTATCTACTAGATCTGCTTATGGAAGGCCTAGATCCGTGATGAAGCGAACATCTAGGCGAACATCTGTCTGAAGCAAAAGGGTAGATCTGAACTGAATATCTGATCTGATGAAGTATGCTGCTCTGTAATGATTAAAGATCTATACGCTACTTCGCCGCGGAGGAAGCGCGTATATACGCGGCTTCATCGAAGAGAGAGCGCGTATGCGCAATAAAATATATACTGAGGTATACGCTGGTTTGTGTGGACGGAAGCGCGTATATACGCGACATCAGTGAAGGGAAAGCGCGTATGCAAAATAGGGTTTGCTGAAGCAAGGGGTATGAAATATCTGATCTGTTCTGCTGTGTTTCTGCTATCTGATCTGTGTTGATATGTATCTGTTGGTGATGTATGTTTGTGCTTAAATGTATGGAAAGGGTCCAGTATGAAAATATGATGAAATGTGGCCTGCAAGTGGTGTTCTATTGAAGTTGTTGGATCCAGTGTGAAAATTGATGAAACGTGGTCCAAGGTGGTGCTGAAGGTTGTAGCCTTCAGTCAGGGGGTTGTAGCTCCCTTCCAGGAGAGGCCGGTAAACGAGATCGGGGGGTCGTAGCTCCCTTCCAGGAGAGGCTGGTAAACGAGTCGTGCTGAGTTCCCTTTCCAGGAGAGGTCGGTAAACGAGCGTGTGTGGGTGCCTCGCGTGTCGGTAGGAGTCTGCACCAGCACATATGTTGTAAGATGTTTTCTCTATAATAAAATATTGAAGGCTGAGCAACTGCAGCGGTGGTTTTCTCCCGACTTGGGTTTCCACCTAAAATCCTGGTGTTTATGTGTGATGGTTTATTCTGTTCTTACTGCACATGTTTACTGTTTACAGAACATCTAATGAATGAATGATGGAATGATATAAGTGAAGAACTAATGGAATAATTAGATCTCTGTGAATACACGAGTTTTATGAAGGATATCCGCGTGTATACGCTAGTTGTCTTCATCAAAGTAGCGTATGGGTTTTAGAGCATGAAAAAGTAAAAAGATTTAGTTTTCCCTAAATACTGATTCACCCCCCCCCCTCTCAGTATTTTTCCCAACATAGACATTTTATTAAAGCCCCTCCAATTTTGGATGGAGTTTGGGGGAAGACTGTGGTACCATACAACTGCTCTGCCATCCAAGGTACATGGAAAAAATATGCATGAAATGTCATCATAACGTACCTCAAGTGTTTGCAGATGTAGGTAAAAGTTGTCCAACTGGTCTTCTGCTTTAACCATTTTGTTAGGGTCATACTTCGTTAAGAGATTTTATGGGTGCCTTGCCATTTTAGGTAGCACACCCGAAACTGCGAGTGCACCCTGAGACATCCAATCCAAATCTTGGTCTGCCATTTCTTTGTCTTTTCCCTTCTCCTCTTCTTTGTCAGAATATGAAAACTCTTTTTCCTCTTCGTTACCACCTAACCCGTGGAAGGTTATGCTTGAGAGTAGTGGGTTATCTCCTTCACCACCACTGAAAACTGGAGGTTCTTCTACGTTTTCCACAAAAACTTCTAACTCTTTGAGGGTGGAAAGAACCACCTCTTCCAAGGTAGATACCACTACTGCTGTAGAGGTGGTATTGTTCTTATTTGGAGAATATGGAAGACTACATACTCCCAGGATCAATCCGAATACTTTTGCGAACTTATGGGTTATGGGATGGATAGCCCAAATCTGATTGTATGAGATTTCACAAGTTCACGTGGGTTTTGTTTTAGACGAGTCACCAACTTTAGGATCATGAGCAGGGGAGGTGTAGTGTATGTTACTTCCTTGATTAGAATATGTAATATTGGTGTCGGTGGGTTTATCGGCCACAAAAAATTGGTTTCCCTCCTTCTAGATCCATAAATGGTGAGGGTTCTAGACCTGACAACATTCAAGGGGTCTCCATGATATAAAGTCCCAATTAGAGCTCACACCAGTTAGTGTAGGAGTCCTATCTGGAACAAAGGATCAGTTGCCCTATTCTTTAAGATATTCCTTGGCTCTTGCTCACAGCAAGAGAGAGTGATGTAAATGTACTTTTGTAAAGCAAGAGGGTATGCCTGGTGAGTTTCTGATTGCAAGTGTGTGAAGGTTATTCTACTGCAAAGGGGGAGCGAAAGAAAAGTGAGCATATAAGAGAGAGGTAATAGTACCACCTAGGAAGAGACAAACGTGAACCGAAGGATTCCGTCTAACATCCAAAAAAATAGTACACAAGGGATACGACAGTCATTACACACAAAAATTTGAGAAAGGTCTGTCTAATATCCTGTGGAATAGTACACAAGGATGGGATAACAATTATGCCCACAACAATATAGTGAAGATCTATCTAATATCCTGTGGAATAGTCCACAAGGATGATACAACCATTACAACCATTACATCAAATTCTCAACAAGATAAGAAATAAAATAACCGAAATAGTGCAACTATCTTAATACATGTGAAACACAAATATGACGTACAAAAATCCACATAATAGTCTTACAAACATTCATATGTCATGCATGAAGAACATGCTCGCCTTGATATGATTATGTTATTAAGTAAAATTTCCAAGGCACATATATATAATTAACATCTCTAGCTCCAATAGTGGAGCTCTGGGGCCACTCCTTGCTCCACAAAAAAAAATCAATTTTATCTCTATTTCTTTGTTGGTGGAGCCAAAGTGAAAATTACGTTGCCCATACAATGAGGGAGTATATATAACCAAGGGTCACTCTTTGACTACCCTTATGATTTTTTTGACTTCTCATGATTCTTTACATTCATGTGTGTCCTTTGGACTTCCACTCTACAATACATTTGAATACAATGGACATGATATACAATAGTGATGTGGAAACATGAACAGTCATGACATGACACTGCTGACATGGAACACTTTATGAAATGGAAATTTTAAGCCATTGTTGCTACTAATAGTTGGGTATATTCATGAAATAAATATCCTTTACTCCTCCACATGCCTTGATGATAGGGATTCTACAATGATCTCAAGTCTTCAATAATGGTCGCAAACTAGTGTCCTTTCACTTTCTCTTGATCGATCATCTTGTGAGTTCAAATACAAGAGTGTCTTTGAGCATGATTCCATCCTTCTTATCCTCTTTTATCATCTCACAATGACTTGATAGAGTACATGCTCCTGCAATTCAATCATGACGAGACAACATCAATCCGAAAACCTCTAGTCTAAGATGATGCATTCTGATCCATGAATTGAGCCCAGAAAACATGAGAGGCTAAGAAAGGAGGTTGAGTGAGTGTGTAGTGCAAAGTTCAGGCTAGGTTGAGGGACATAACTGCGTAGTTTCCAGAGTCAGTGGGGACAAGTTGGAGGGATGAGATATGGGAAAGCTTACTGCATAGTTTAGGAGGTCAAGAAGGCATGGGTGCCTGCGTAGTGTGTAGCTCTAATGCTCAGGGGACGAGCTCATGTCTTGAATTTTCAAAGTGTGCAACTCAAGTTGGGTTGGAGGCCATGATTGCGTAATTTGGGAGGTCAAGGTTGGGTCTAGGTCACAGAAAATGCGCAATGAAGCAGTCTTGGGAGGTCAGTACTGAAAAATGTGAAGTACAAAGCAGCAAGGTCACAACCAGAGGAATGAGACTACGCATTGCACAGCTCAAGGGAGGCTTGGTGAAGCAAAGTTTCTCGGTTGGGAAGTTTTCCATAAAATGACTAAGTGTGGGACTAGTGAGATGGATGTGGACATTGATGGACTTTGACTATGATCACACACTTATAATAGTTGACGACTCAAACAACATAGATCATCCAAGAAAAACACAGAAATAATTCTCCTCAGTGTGACAACTTTATGACCAGTTACAAAAAGTGAAACACCAAAGATGCACTTTACGACGACCATGAAGACATTTGTACAACGGTGCTCAGAACTTTGGCAATGAGTGCGAAAAATACTTACAAGGTTGGAACAACTCATTTATGCAAAGACGATCTCTTGAAACCACTGGAAAAATCTCATACAAATTTCACTATGACAACCAACATGCTAAAAGATCACACTTTTCCTATCTTGCGAAAGGTATGACAACACTTCAAGAAAATCAATGAAATGAACTTCAAAATTTGCGACAACCATAAACAAGACCAAGGAAGGCTCCGAAATTTGGTATAGGATAAAATTTTTGAGGGGGTTGTAGTGGCTACAACAAAATTGTAACTAATACATGTCTTCAATCCAATGGCAGACGCTATTTCTATCATCTAACACCAAAATCAATGGCGCACAATGATACAGGTGGCATGTGAGGGGAGTTCTTCTAAGAGGAACTCCTTATGACATAGTTAATATTATTATTATTATTATATATTGCGAGAAAAAAATTGTAACTTTATTTAATCTGAAAAAACAAGGACAAAATTGCAAATTCCCCAAGGCATTTAATCCATATCAGAATTTCAATTGATGCACCATTGTAAAGATAAAACCAAAAATAAAAATAAAAACAAAAAATATAATTTTCAAGGTTAAGAATGATAAAAATAATTTTTTCCCCTTTTTCCCCTTTTTTATTTCCACCTTTCTCCAAGACTCTTGATTGGAAGTGAATGTAACTATTTCCATATGAGTTTCTGCCGCTTGTGGAGGAACTTCTTTGTCCAAATCCAAAATTTCAGATACTTGTGTTCACTTTGTCCTCCCTGAATCTTTTCCTATGTGCACTTCCTCTTTCTTCTTCTTAGAAACGATGATCTACTTTGTATTTGTCCCCATTTGGATGTCTTCTCTTGGTTCATTGTTGTTATCTTCACATCCATTAGCTTGGATATGTTCTTCTAGGTTTTGATTCTCTTCCTCTAGCTATTCATCTTCCTCTTATGTACTATTTGGAAACTTCCAACCCCTCTTCTTTGAGCCTTGCTACTTTTTATTTTTTCGAGTCTTTTTTTGCTTGAGGGCAGGAATTTTACAAATGCCCTATTGGGAAACAATGATGACATCTGAAAGACATACTCTCATAATCAAGCACTTGTGTCCACTCAAAATTTTCATGTTTTAATAGGATACAATATGGAAGACCCTTGTTGAGGTCCATCTCAACAGATATTTAGGAAAAAGTAAAGATGTCCTTTGACGTTGTATTCGTGTCTATTGTTTTGAACTTGCCAAGAATATCTCCAATCGGCTCCAGTATTGGAAGATGCCAGACAATAAGGGGAAGGTTTGGTAATATTACCCATACTAGCATCGTTGTTACAAACATATTTTTTGCATCAAAGCTTGGAAGCCAAGGTGTTACAAAGATCCTAAATCTATCCCAGAATGACAAACCTTCATTGAGAAATTTTTCCCTTTATTGTTGTGTCTCAGAATGTACTATGAAGAAACCCTTTGAGCTTAATTAGGTATCACAATGTTTTTTTGTCCAAGAAGAGTGCACCCAAACAATTAAATCTTCTGGTTTCAACCAGAACCATTAAACTGACATATTAATGTCGGTTTTTGTAGATCGTCAAAATCAATTTTCAAATATGGGGATTTAAACTCCATGACCGATATCTTGTCCATTTGCTCCACTATGTAAGGACCAGGCAATAAAGGATAATCTCTGACTGGAGTGACATTCTTACCTTTAAGCGTGTCCTTACGTGAAGTGGGTCCATTAGTATTTCTGGGATCTGCATTAGTGTTTCTATGGGAAGAATACCCTCCCGCTCCCAAAATTCTGCCCCAAAATCTCAGGATTATGATAATGGTTGAATTACATGTGATTTCATATTCTTGCAACCAAATGTCATCTTGTAAAAACTTGCCTTCATAAATCAAACTCCGAAATTTTTCCGGAAAACCTAAGTTATTTTGCACTTTCATTTTTCAGATCTCTTACTAGATTTGAACCCTGAATATGAAAAAGAAATGATTTTCCACTTGGGGGCTTTGCAAAAATTTGGAAGGGATTCATTAGATCATGATTTTCCTTGTATGAAGCGAGAGGAAACAAGGATACAATCAAAGAGAGAGGTTGATACCTTCAATTAAAATATCATATCTTCGAAACCCCTGCATCTAGATCCACAAAAAAGAGTGAGGTAAGGAGTTTATTTTTCCAACACAAATTATTTGTGCCAAATCCTGAAAGTAACTGCGGTATTCACCATAGATCCACACTTGCAAGGGTGTGATCTAGCACACAGGAAGTAAGAGTGCCACCCATCGCCCATTTTCCCGCCTAGAAATTTGTTCTTCCATATACATCCATATCTGAAAGACACCATGCATAAAACCAAAAATCCAAATATGTAGAAGACAAACCCTTTAGATTTTTTACATGGATCCAAAATTATTCCTCTAGATCCTAGAGAAAAAATTTCAAGTCCTCAACAGAGATCCTTTGTGCAGGGATTGATCTCCATAATTTCACAGAGAATGTACCCCATTTAACTCACTCAATGTGTAGATCACAAAAGAGAAAACACCTGCCATGAACACCAAGACAAAACCAGTGCTCAATGGAGGCGACCCAACAGATCCAACGAACACAGAAGGAAACCCTAGCAAAGCCCATTTTTCTTCGAATAATATGTGTTAAAAAATGTGGATTACATACGATTTGTGGTGTGTGTGTGTGTGTGTGTATATATATACCAATTCTATATCTACCTAGCGAGGGGTCAAATTTCTTTAGATGAAAATTTCTTTTTGAGCACAAAACTTGAAGAAAGGTTTGCACCCTAGGAATCTTATTCCTCTCGGCTTGGTAGGTTTGGAGTTAAGATGAATCTATGTTGGTTTTGACCAAAACTCTAATAAAATATTTTGACTATAAGATTTTTATTTTTATTTTCGTTGGTTTTATACATAGTTGACATTGAAATCTTGTATGTATGATTCACGTTCTCCACATTAAAATGTTATTATATGCCCCTAAAGTAGAAAACATATATCTATAGAATATTATATATATCTCTCTCTCTACACATCCACATTGAATTATTTTTATTATTAATATTTTAAAAATAATATTTTTTAAAATGTTATATGTCAAATCTGTAATAAACATTGAAGGAATTAAAAGTCTTCCTCATACCTTAATTAGAAGGAACTTATTAATAAATAAACAATAAAAATGTTTGTATTGTATATTTTGGCCAAAATATTGAGTAAGGAACCTATATGTGGTCTTCATATAGTGATTAAACATAGATTCTTTTTCTTTTTTCTTCCTATCCATCATTCTAGAAGCTAAATTTACTTTATGCTCTGCCTAAATTTGGACATTATCAAAGCATTGTAGTTAGTGATTGTACAACCAACAAGGCCATTGCATGGCTTCATAATTTGCAAAGGTGTTTGAGGATGACCTCTTCAATGATCCCTTGAACAATTCCATCCTTGCAAATACAATAAAAAAAATACTATGAATATAGTTGAATCATATATTCACATTGTATCTCTTTGGCTCCCTTTGCCTCTAAATGTGCCTACATGGGCTTCCAATAATACAAATGACACAACCGCATGGCTTTACTTTTCCCTAGGTGCAACATGTAAAACAACCCAATTGTGGCCATG
Source organism: Pinus albicaulis (assembly GCA_034641835.2). Lineage (NCBI taxonomy): Eukaryota > Viridiplantae > Streptophyta > Pinopsida > Pinales > Pinaceae > Pinus > Pinus albicaulis. Next base: position 344,555,675 of record CM076582.1, on the reverse strand, counting down.
CAAATATTTGTGCACAACCTGTAGAGCATCCCTTTTAAAGATATATTTTCGATCATTATCTTTTATTGACTTTGTCTTGTGTACACTTCTCATAATCATGTGTGAGACCTTCTTCCATGCATCATACTTAAGAAAATGATGAAAAGCTGTATAGGTTGTAGCTCTCCGTCATTCACCCTCAATTCTATTTTCCTTACATGGCTTCATCCCATCTACCTCATTGTACATAGTACATCTTAATTAAGGCTTGGAAGTGAAGGGATTATTCATAGGCTCCTAGCCATGATAATAATATCTCATCATCATATCACTTACAAAAAATTAAACCTAAGTGAGAGAAATAACAACCATTCTGCTCAATCACCGAAGAGAACCCCAATTAACTAATCTTCTTTCCATTTTTATTATCTATCTTTAAAAATATTCTTCTATTCTTATTTTTTATCTTTAAACATATTCTTCCCATTTTTATTTGGTATTTTAAAAAATCTAAACGCTTAACATTTTGAAAAATCTTATTTTACCTGGAAAAAAGTTAATAAATTAAAATGAGTTTCATAACATGCCTCGTATTTTTTGCCCTTTTACTAATCTCATTAAATTTAACTAAACCTGGCTTGCCTCTTGCCCTTTTGTTGTTTAATAATAATCTCATTAAATTGAATTAATCTTGTTCGGTTCAACAGAAGTATGCCCGGCCTCTTACCATTTAAATTTTTAATAATCTCATTAAATTAAGGTCGATCAAGTCAATTCAAAAGAAACATGGCCGCCCCTCTGCCTTTTGATTCTTTAAAAAGTGGAATGTTTCCGTCGGCTTGATATTTTTGCGGGTATATTAGCTTACATGTATATTTATTTATAGGTTTATAAAATTTGAAGTTAATATGATAATATAATATATCAAGTCATTACAATAATATTTATTTAGATATTTTAACTCATCAAGTAATTAATGAGAATTTAAACTAAATAATAAAGATAATAATTATTTTTTCTTATTATTTACAATAAATTTAATTAACAAGAAAAATTACTATTTATATATTAAATATTTAAATTTATAATTAAAATATTTTAACTAAAAATTTAAATGAAATAGTGTATTTATACAAATTTCATAAAAATAATAAATATATATATATAAATGTTTTTTTAGATTAATCATATCATTAAAATTAATCTTACTAATATAATTATTAATTCGAAAGACATTTATTTAAATTATGAATCATAAAATTCTTAAATTTAAATATATCATTCCGTCACAATTCAGGTAGTGTTGGGGTTCATTTGGGTTTCCTATCACATTTTTGTTCCCTTTCCAATTCCATGACACTGACACCAAAGCCTAAGTCAATTCAATGCTTCACCTCTTCCTAAAGAACCAAATTAAAAACGAAGTTTATGGTGTGTGAAATGAAAGTTGGCTATTTTCAAGTCTTCAAAGTTGATGTGGAGGTGAGTCAAGTCAATATCTAAATTTTGTCTAAATCCAATTTTTGTCTTCTACTTTCCAAGTATAGGAGGAGGTAGGTTCTCACGTGGTTCTCACTTTAATAATTAAGTTCTCAAAATTATGAAAAGTGGATGCGTTTCCGAGCAGCGAGCAGTGTATTTGTATAGCTTTTCTTTAATGGGTAAGTTGATGGAATAAATTTGTTATTTAAAAAAATTAGCATTATGGATAAATTTTTAAATATTAATTTATTTTTTTAGTAATTTTATGTTATAATTTCAATAATAAATAATATATTTAATTTGTTAAAATTATAAGAAAAAATATTTTAAATGAAGTATAATGTTAGAATTAAATAATTAATTCAAGTTATAATTGTTAATGAAAAATGATATTATTTAATTTTTTTTATAATTTTTGTTTTATTTTGATTATATTTTTCAAGAAAATCTTTTATATCTCCATGATCCATGGGATTAATAGAGTTAAATTTATGGAAAAGTTATATAAGGTATTATGTCTAGTTCATAATCACTTGAGCTAACTCTTAGAACTATTAATCTTTGATTATATGAAACATATGAATTTGATTTTTTATTATTATTTAAATCTTATCATATATTATATGAGATTTTTATTGAGTTTGAAATTATTTTCTTAGCATTATTAATAGAAAGAATTTATAAAATATCTTATAAAAAAATATGAGAAAATATTAATAAAAAGAAAAGAAAAATAAAAGATTATCTTAAGTCAAAACACACGTAGTCATGCACATATTAGTAGTCATGCACATATTAGTTAATAGTTTGACCTTCAAAGAGATAATGACAATAATAAACATATGATTGAAGTTTGGCTATAGATAAACTAAGAGGTAGTAATATCAGTATTAGGGAGGTTTATAATGATTAACTAGGGGATGGAATTAACTAGTAACCGATGGTTTTTGCATCATTTAATTGCACCAACTCTTCGTCAATGGTGGGAGGTATAGGAGTCTTATTCTCTTCAAAAATAGCAAGGATCAACATTAGACATTATTTGTCATGGCAAGATGTAGCAGGGGAAAAACTCTTCCCACACACATGTTTGTTGGATAGATGGTGGAGCCTACTTTCACCTCTACTAGAACTTGTTGTTGTGATCTAGGGGGTGATAGATGGTTATCTATTCATGGTATAGTAGCAGTTACCCAAATAATTCTAAATATTATTGGAGAGATATATATAGGTATATGATTTGATATATTTGGTGGTTAAGGAGAAATTTGCATACCACATTTCCTTTTACAGCTAAAATTATTCATTTTTCACGTGACTGATGATAAAGCTTGAACTTGGAGGTGGATTTTGATAGTACCCAACCATCCAAACTCCTATGAGGTGTAACATAACTCCTATTTAATTATATGGAATCCCTTAATTTTGATAGTATTTTGAGTTTCTAAGCACTTAAAGCCTTGAGTATCATAAGAATAAAAGGCTACTCCATTTAGTCATAAACTTTCTCAAATTGAATTTTGACAAGGAATCTAGGCCACTAGAATGAGCCCATTCCATGTCTTCCCACACTATAATGGCATTGTACAAAATGGATCACCCACAAATAAAACTTGTATATCTTGAATGAATAATATTTGGTAAAATATGTTTATTGTACAACATGAGTACCTTGGCCAAATTCCTATAGGAGATCTTTAGTAGAGTTGTGGGCTTCCAACTTGTGATTAATTTTGGATCTTCTACCTTTAGGATGAAATTAATGAATACATTTTTCGACGCCCTTAGGTATTGAGAACTAGATTGGTCAATGGTGTGAGAAAGTGGACATGCTAACTAAATGCATTAAATGACCCCTATTAGAATGAAAGTAAAAAAGAATTGTACTTCAATAGAATAGAAAGCTATGTCAAATAATTTCTTTCCAACCCCTTCATAGATTTCATTTGATTGAATCATAACTTTGTAGAACCTTGGTAATGATTCCACTTGAGATCATAAATTCCATATTAATAACTAAGAAAAGAGCTAGAATAATTTTTATCCACATAACCAATAACACTTATAAATCAAAATATAACATATAAATTTAATAATAAACCTAACAAAATAAAAAATTAATTTTACCATTTCAAAAATAAAAAAGAAATGAAAAATAAATGGAAGATGAAAAATACTATTCTATATCACCAATGTGATATCTTCTTAGATATCACTTTTCAATAAAGTTCTCAATCTCCTTCCATAATTGTTATTTAAAGGCATTAATGGTTGGTGGGTTAAGGACAAGTGATTATTGAATTAAGTGATTACAATTTAATAAGTTATTGGGTCATTGGGTTAGAGGGTGGGGAGTTAGTGTATTGATGTGGTTATCCATGGTTAATATGGTCAATTGTGGCTATATGGTTAGTAGGCTTTATGGTTATGGGTTAGTGGGGTTACTTAGCTAAAAGGTTAGAAGATTTGTGGGTTATCAATAAGTGGGTAATCATGTTATTGGTTAGGGGGATAGTGCGTTAGAAATAAGTGGGTAATTATGTTAGTCGTTGGGAGTTTTAGTGGGTTAACAGTGAATGAGAAATTGTTGCAGTGGTTAGGGGGTCAATGTATTAGGGGATTAGGGGTTAGATGGTTAGTGAGTTAATTACTAGGGAATTGGTGCATTAGGAGTTAGTGAGATAAAGGTTTAGGGGTCAATAGGATTATTCAAGTGTGATGTTAGGGGGTTTGCATGTTATGAGTTCATTACTATATTTGGGGTTAAAATTCAATGTTTATTGAGAAAAACATAAAGTAAAAAATTAGATAAATTTGTGTTGTTTTTTGTTTTTATCTCCCAAGTACACATTGGTTAATCTATGTTTATGATGTTTCTTAATCAATGTCAAGTCTCCATAATAACCTTGGTTTAGTTGTTAATATATGCAACATTTATTAACAATATATTAATCAATGTTTTTGGAAATATTTCTGACTAAGAAGTCTCTCCATGGCTGGTAGGTTCAAGTGCATTGAAACAAATCTTGTAGCAATTACACTATTCTTAGCTCTAATTTAGTTGTGCCATATCCTGTAGCCATGGAAATAGAGATAGGGATTAACTGAAGTTTATTATCAAAATGGATCCAAGTAGAAGAAGAAATGAAATTATCTCATGCATACTATGGAAGAAAATGACAAGGTCTAAATGGGTTGGAGGGTGGGAATTGAAGATATTGTTCCTTTAAACAAAAAATTCGTAGAAAAACCATGGTGGTGTATGATTCAAAATGCTTAAATGTTCTGGAGTAAGAGATAACATTAATATATCATGCTCACTAACCAAAATTATTGCAAAAGAAAGGTAAAGTATCTTCCTAATGGCTTAATGATTTGGTATAACATTCTCAGAAGTAATTCAATCATCTTTGATAACTAGCTTTGGATAACGAAGGACAAGAATCTCATGGATTTTTGGAAATATTCCTAAAATGTAAATTACTCTTACAATTAATAGAAATTACTTGTAACAAACACTTCAAGTCATATTGAAATTATCGTTAACATAATTCTATTGTAAACTATTAGCTTAATGTAAATTGATAATTATGTAATGTAAACTGATAATTACATAACACCTCTTCTAAATCTTAAAGGTAAATACAAAAAAATGTAACAAATCCAATAGTATAAAATGAAACAAAAGAACGCATGTATTAAGTGGGCCTTGCCTCCTTAGAACAAAGTACTAAGACTAGCTACAACAAATATAAATGAATTAAGAACTCACTATGTAACACAAATACATATAAAGATGCATCAAATTGGAGCTCCTTAGATTATGAAAAAAGGCTTTAACAATTTAGAAAAAATGTATCAAAGCTCTTCCAACTTATCAAAGAGGTGTAAACCCCCTTTTATACATGAACTTATATTTCTTAATTAAATAGTGAAACAACAAGCATAAAAAAAGTCTCTAAATTAGCTACCTTGAGAATAAGAGATTTCCAAGCAACTATGTTAGAATAAATTTATCTTGTATACTAACAAGGTATATGTTTGATCACAAGGAATATAGGAAAACTTGATTAGATCAAGGTGCTTAATCAACGTTGTCAATAATTTTTTAGCAACCTCCAAGAATAAAATGTCATATTGATTCATGGTACTAAGGCTTGATCTCATCATCTCCTTTATCTATTTCACACCTCTTTCTCTCTTAATAGTTTATGAAAGTTATGTAATTTCCATAACACATTATACAACAATTTTTCAACATATATCTAGCAACTCTTATAGCTAATCATGCTTTATCATCCCTGTGCAACCCTAGAATCTCCTTATTCTTCCTCTAGATCAGAGGATTCTAAGTGATAATGCTTTTCATGGAGTTTGATCTATTTGAATGGGGGATGGCCATGTTCTCCCATCATGTAATTTTATGACTTAAGTTCTAAATTAACCCACAACACTACCTCTTCATGCTCATTCCAACAAAAAATGAAGTGATAATGAAATGAAGGACACCGAGTAAAGGAAAATGAAACCTTAATTCCAACCTCTATGTCTCATACCTCCTCAAAGAATGTGTATAAAATTTTGTATTATTTAGGGATACATTAAAATTGAGTTATGAAAAGGGTTCTCTTTTCTTTGGATCAATCTATAGGACATCATGCCTTTGTTGGTGGCCGATTAGAGCATACAATCTTGATTGGCCTATTATTTTCTCACATTCAATGACTGTAGCTCTTTAAATATGGCATCCATGGGTAAAAACATGGGGCCTTTTGAATATTCCTCTATTTTCCATTATTACTATAGGATAAATATGATATTAACCCCTCACCCAAAAATTGGCTAATCTCTCTACAACTTTCAAATTTGCATATATTTTCAACTAAACTTGTTGCACTAAGAAGCAAGTGAAATACCTTAATTGAGTGCCCCCCTAAATGTGTTAGGGTACCATTTTCTTTGCTCATGATAAAATTATGATGTTGATATAATTTATGTAATAATTTTTTCTCCTCTTCATCATGAACAAAGTACACTATGCAAAATTTATTAGTTTTAACAACCTTACAAGAATTACTTGCAACTAGGGAATGAAAATGGAAAGATGTACCATTCTTCCTTTAATAAAACAATATATATAGGGGGATTTGATCTATAAGAAAGCACTTCATGTTTCAAATGTGATATCTTCTCTTTGCCGAATTTTAATTGATGAACTTGACTCTTAGGCTCCTTTACGACTCTATCATTCTCTCTATAATTACTCTCTTATTTCCCTTCTTTGGGCATAAAATTTAGTTTCCCACTTCAAAGGGATTAAAGGATCATGAGATTAGTATATTAGGGGGATATCAACTGAATGGTTAGGAGATTAATGACTACGTGTTTGGTGGATTTGTGGCTATGGGTTTAGTGGGTTTATGAGTTAGTATATTTTTTATTTTATAGATTAGTGGTTAGAGGGTTAGAGATTAGTGACTTTCAATAGGCTATCAAGGTTAGTGGGTTGATGTAGTCAATAATGGTCAATATGGTGGTTTATGTGTTAGTGGCTAGAAGAATAACATGGTATACGGTTAGGGTTTGGTTAGGTTACTTAGATAGGGTTTTGTGGGTTTGCAATTACTATGTCACTAGGTTAGTGGTTAGGGGATTAGCGGATTGCAATCAAGTAATTAGTTGCTAAGGGGATTAGTAGAATATGGGTTAGTGAGTTAAAGGTTTACAACTCAATGGAGTTAGTAAGTTTGGATTTCAAGGGGTTTGTATGTTAGTATTTAATGGGTTAATAATAAAAATGGGTTATTATAAGTTGGTGAGTCAATGTGTTTAACATGGTCAATGATGTTGTTGAAAACTTCTGGTAACTTGTGTATTTTTTTGGAAGATCCAGGTGTTTTGGGTGAACACTTCACCCATCTTCAGGGACGAGAAGCTAAACACAGTCAATGATGTTGATGAAAACTTCTCATAACCTGTGTGTGTTTTTTTTAAGAGCCCGACATTTCGGGTGAACACTTCACCCATCTTCTGGTATAAGAAGCTTAGTTTGTCAACTATGACAACGTGTTTAACATGGTCAATGATGGTAAACCATGACAATATAGTCAAGATGATCAATATAGACAATGATGAACATATATGGTTAACATGATCAATATGAAATCATGATCAACTATGGATTAACTAATAATTATATAACTATCACAAACATATGAATTAAATGGTTGGTAAACACTTATAAGCATCAATCCTTAATGAAAATAAAAAAAAACTCATCCCTATTTTACTGTGAATTGAAGCTACCAACATTTTCTAACCATTAATTTATAGTTATATGGTTGAGCTAGTTACTAGCAATTGCACCAGATGTTACAAAGGAAACGCCTTAAGTCGATAGCATAATATGGAACTTGTATTAAGAATAAAATTGTGTTTTTAATTTAAAAGATCACAAGAGGATTTTCTTGATGCACCCCATTTTGGTCTGAATAATAAAAAAAATCAAGGGAGCCCTCTCTCTTTGCGCATTGAACTGCGCTAGGGTTTCTCAGCTGCGTGACTGCCCCTGCGGTGGCCTGCCTAAGGCCTGATCCCATGGAGACGCAGGACTCTCCCAAGGATCCGCCTTCTTCTCCTGCCATTGACACTTTTAATCAGCTTCTTACCGGTTTTCCCCAGAAGAAAAGAAGCGAAGCATCCAAATTCGTTAAGAAGATTGATGATATTCCAGAGATCTCTTTGCCTCCAAAGACCCCCATCCAAGTAGCTTTGTCTTTGGCTGATCGTGGTCTCATTGGCCAATTCATGGGACTTTGGCCTTCTCCGAAAACTACTGAGCAATGGGTCAACAAAAACTGGGCTCCTATGATCAAGCAAAGTGTTACTTCTTACTTTCTTGGGCGAGGGTACTTCCTCTGCAAATTTTCCTCCAAAGAAGACAAAGATTTGATCTTTCAAAATGGGCCGTATTTCACGGGTCCTCAGGGCCTCTACCTGAACAAATGGACTCCGGACTTTGATCCGGCTGTCGATGTTCCCAAGGCTGTCTCAGTGTGGGTTCAACTCCCAAATCTCCCAGTTCACTGCTGGAACTGGGATTCCTTGAAACACATTGGCAACACTCTTGGGAAATTCATAGATCAAGCAAACAACAAGGACCAGTACGACTATGCTAGAATGTGTGTAAAAGTAGATCTAGAGGTGGGCCTCCCAAAGGAAATCAAAATCAAAGTTGGCAGCTGGTCTCATGTGCAGATCTTGGATTATGAGCAGTTGCCATTCAAATGTAGGAAACACCATGTTCATGGGAACTTTGCTAGAAAATATCCATCCAACGCAGAGCCAGAGAAAGGGAACGAGGAAGGTTGGAACCAAGTCAAGCGCGCAAAAATCAATCACAAAGGGAAAAAACCAAGAGGACCCTCTGGAAAAGGCCTTCTTCGGGCTAATGCTCAGCGCCCCCCTCCCAAAAAGGCACAAGAAAACAAATTTTATCCGCTAAGTCAGCAGACAGAAGCTATTCAGGAGATCGAGACCCAAAAAATAGATTCTCCAAGCAAAGGTACTCCCTCAGCCTCCCTTAAAGGAACAAGTGTTGAAGATCCCAAAGATACGACCTTAGAAGATGAGGAAGAAGAGCAGGAAACGGATGAGTCAGAGGAGGAAGGAGAAATAGGGGAGTCTCAAACGTCGGTAAGGAGATGCATAAGAGGCCGCAAAACTAACAGGGAAAAAAGAGAGCAGGAGACTTACAAAGACAAGCTACAGGGCAGTCAGCCAACTCTGGAAAAGCTGCTCGCCTCAAAGCCTAGGATGTCAAAAAATCAGCCTCAAGGCTCCAAGGGAGCCCATCAGAAACATAAATAATGAAGGTCATCTCCTGGAATTGTAGAGGTATGGGGAGAAAAGTCAAGGAAGAAGCCATGAGAAGGTTAATAAGAACAGAATCTCCAGACATACTTCTCATCCAGGAGACTAAGCTGGAAGATGTAATCTTCCTGCATTCAAGCAAGAAACTTTGGTTCAAAAGTGAAGCAAGAGCAATCTCTGCTCGGGGTGCCTCGGGAGGGATTGGCACTCTATGGAACGCCAGCAAATTTGCAGTCATCTCTGAGGCTAGCAATACTCATTGGTTGCTGCTAAAAATGCAGAATCTGGATACGAAAGAAATATTTTTCCTTTTCAATGTATACTCTCCAGTCAATGTGGGGAAAAAAAGGATTGTTGGGATTATATAAGGCATCAAGCAGACTTGATAAACCTGGAAAATATAATTATTGCTGGAGACCTCAATCTCACTCTCCACTCGTCTGAAAAAAGAGGAGGCAGCGCAGTCTGAGATCCGGCAAGGGAATGGGCGGAGGACCTTATGCAGGACTGGGACCTGCTGGATAGTAAACCTTCCTCCAGTAAGTACTCTTGGTCTAACAAAAGAGTGGGCCCAGGTCATATTGCTGCCAGATTAGATAGATTTTTCATACAAAGCTCCTTTCTGTTACTAGGATTAGAACCCAGAATGCACATTCTCGCAAACAGTATATCGGACCATAAGCCCATAAAGCTAGAGCTCCTGGCCCATCCAGATCTGGGTCCTATTCCATTTAGATTCAGTCCCCTCTGGGTCAAGGAGCCAGACTTCATGCAAATAGTCAAGGATTGTTGGAGTCAGCCAGTCAAAGGATCTCCTTTCTTTATCTGGGAGGAAAAGCTTAGAAGGGTAAAAGGAGCTCTAAAACGATGGGCCAAAACTCTTTCCAACCTTGCTACAGAAAGAAAATCCATCAAAGCTTCTCTTTCCGCTCATCAAATTCAAATGGAGAACGTTATTGTCACAGAGGAGCTGCTAGATCAAGAGGCTCACCTGCAGCAGTGTCTTCATAAGGCCTGCTTAGCTGAAGAAGAATACTGGAGATTAAAATCACGAAATCTCTGGCTCAAAGCAGGGGACAGGAATTCTGCTTTTTTCCACAAACAAGCCCAGGCCAGGAAATGCTTCAACACTATTTCTGAGATCAAGGAGGATAATGACACCCACAAGGAATTTGAAGACATTAAGAAAGAAACCTTTTATCACTTTCAAAACTTGTATAGTGAGGACACGGATCCGGACCAATACTCAATCTATTAGACATTATTCCTTCCTCAATCTCTCCTCGTATGAACGAGATCCTTGAGGCCAAAGTCACTAAAGATGAAGTTAAAAAGGCCCTTTTTGACATGGATACGGACAAGGCCCCTGGACCGGATTGCTTTTCTGCCAGATTCCTCCAAGTTTGTTGGCTGATTGTTGAAAAGGATCTATTCAAAATGGTTCAAAAATCTCAAAATGCTCAGAAAATAGGAGGCAGCACAAACACAACTTTCTTAGCCCTCATCCCTAAGGAAAAAGGCGCCAACAATTTCAGCAAATTCTGTCTGATTTCCTTATGCAATACAGGGTACAAGATAATCACCAAAGTAATTGCAAATAGACTGAAGCTTATACTTCCCAAAATAATTCCGGAGAATCAAGGAGGCTTCATCCAAGGAAGGCAGATCGTGGGCAACTTCACCCTTGTCCAAGAAGAAATCCACTCAAGTCTTCATCGAAAATAAAAAGGTATGGTGATTAAACTCGACTTAGCAAATGCCTTTGATCGATTAAATCATAGCTTTTTATTAAAAGTCATGAGCAAGTTTGGTTTTGGAGCAAATTTCATCAAATGGACCCAGGCATGCATCTCGGAGCCATGGATTTCTCCTCTTGTAAATGGAAGAGCCACTGAATTTTTTAAAGCTTCGAGAGGGCTTAAGCAAGGGTGCCCTCTTTCCCCACTGCTCTTTGTCATTCAAGCCTCTATCCTCAGCTTCCTGTTAGACAAAAATATGCAAGATCAAGATATTAATGGATTGTGTATTGCAAGAGGGGTCAAAAACATAAATCACGCCTTATTTGCAGATGACACTCTGTTATTGGGAGCTGCCTCTCTTTCCTTTGCCTCTAAATTTAAAGTAGTGTTGGATGAATTTTGTGACGCCTCAGGCAGCGTCTTAAATAAGAACAAATGTCATATCTTCAGTTGGAACACTTCGCCCAGATTGCTCTCTGCTATTTATAGATGTTTGGGTTTTGCAGCCTCCTTTTCTTGGACCTCTTTCAAATACTTGGGCCTTCCGGTTTATCATAAAAGACCTGCAAGCAAAGACTGGCTCCCACAACTCGAAAAATTCAAGACCAGGATCCATGCCTGGGGTTACTCCTGGCTCAACATGGCTGGTAAATCTGTCCTAATAAAATCTGTGCTCACCAGGCTCCCTCTATTTAATTTTGCTGTGCTTCTCTCTCCGGAAAGCATATTAAAAAAAATGGAAGAGTTCATGAGGAGGTTCTTTTGGAAGGGAGGCAAACAGAATGAAAACAAGATTCCCCTTATCAGTCGAGAAATCATCTCCAAACCATTGTGGGAGGGTGGTTTGAATTTCAAAAATCTCTGTCAGCAGAATGTAGCTATGGCAGCAAAGATTATTTGGAGGATCATTGCGCCCAAGCCTGGCTGGGCCCAATTGGCTCTCTGGAAAAACTATTTCAGAGGTCCTCGCTCTAGCTGTCTAAACAATGTGATCCATTTGTCGAACTCATCCTTCCTGAAATTGTATGTTAAAGCTACTCCTTTAATCAATGCGCACTCCTACTGGATTCCAAGAAATGGCAAAAAGATCAACATCTGGACTGATAAAATCATGAATATGGACCCAATTGAAGATAGAGCCTCCATTAGAGCGCTGAGATGTTGGATGGATAGAGAGAGGCTGTGTTCGTTATGGGATATTTCGCTGTGGAGCGATTCTGTTTGGGCAGGTTGGAAACGTATTGAGGTGTCGGCTCATCTGATCAACGAATGGTCCACGCTGCTTGATCTCCTTCATGGCTTGGTGCCCACACACATGAGGAAAAGAGATTTGAAAGGCTGGGGGCTGAATGCCAGAGGCTACGCTGTCTCCATGGGGTATGCCAAGCTGAAAGAGAGGCCACACGTCCCCCCTGACCCAACACCTTGGCATGGTGTCTGGCGTTTTCCATCGTGGCCCAAAGTCGACTTCTTTGCTTGGCTCCTTTGCCATGGAAAAATTCTAACGTATGACATTCTGTAGAGGAAAGGATTCCATGGTCCCTCCATCTGCTCACTGTGCAAGGAAAATGCAGAGACAGCAGTCCATTTAATCCTTGAATGCAGTTTCTCTAAGCAGATTTGGTTCTCCTTCATCCACAATATGGATTCCAACATCTTTCTTCCTTGTTCCATTGCTGAACTTTTTCCTAATTGGGCAAACAGATATCCTGGCCCTCCTCCTAAAAACCAGATAATCAAAACTTCTTGGGCTATCCTTCCCAAGGTTGTTTGCTGGCAGATCTGGCTAGAACGAAACAGAAGAATTTTCAAAAACTATAAACAGAATCACAAGGCCTTAGAAATCAAGATTAAATGTCATTTAAAGGAGTGCTTGACCGATGTAAAAGATGATTCTAACCTCAGCCAACAGGACATTGCTTGGGGATCATTCCTGGACTTACAATTTCAAACAGCAGTTAGAAACGTCCCTCCTCTCAAAGACTGGAAAATAAGGAAATCTGAAACTGACTTTCAAGACTGGCTCTCATCACATTCAAGGCACTCTCTCTTTTTTGATGGGGCAGCAAAGGGAAATCCAGGCAAAGCTGGTTCAGGAGGCGTTGTTGTAAGCCCAGATGGGGAAAAAATTCATTCCTTTGCTTGGGGGCTTGGATATTCAACCAGCATCCAGGCTGAGGCTTTAGCACTCTTTCAAGGTCTCAAGATCCTCAAAGCTTTAAATATAAGTGAAGCTAATATTATAGGCGATTCCCAGATCATTATAAACGCAATGATTTCCAACTCCCCAACTTTGGATCTTAAACTTGCAAGGTTGAAATACAGAATTAAGGGTCTGGAAAACGATTTTCAGAATTTGAACTACTACCATGTGCTGAGAATTCATAATAAAGAGGCGGACACTGAAGCCAACAAAGCTGCCCTCCTCTCTGCTAGGGTCAAGAAGAAAGAAAAAGAAGAATCATGGGAACCCATTCCATAAGCTGACTGTTGTCATGTTTTACTGTTTGCTCTTAAATAAATTTGTTTGTATCTACAAGTTGGGAAAAATCTCTGAAAGCGAATCTATAGATTCCTCATCAAGGAAGAAGTTTCCAAGTTGTAGCTGCATTCTCATTCTTAGCAGTGAGATGCACCAGGATTTAGACATCCTCAATGTAATCATATTTTCGGCATTCAGGCCAAGATGAATACAACTACTCCATAACCGTTTCTGTAAAAAAATAAAAATAAAAAAAATAAAAAATTGTGTTTCACATTCAAGATAGAGTTCCACTCATCATTAAGAAAATATGCATTAGGAATAATAACACCTCAATCATTATTGTCAATTGCCTTTGCATTCTAAAATAAAGATTATTAATGTCCATCCTGAATTCCATGTTAATTATGATGTTTCCATACATGGGCGTACACTATTAGATTAATTCTCTTAACTTTTGTAGTTACACTAAGAAAGAAAATGAGGCTAAACAATCACAAGGAGCTCCCTCTTCATGGTAGACTTGAAACTATGTCCAAATACTCCAACAACTAAAGAAAGTACTACATGCCTATGCCCACCTTTTAAATTTCTTCATAATAATATTTTCAAACATATTAATGAACGATTATACCAATTTTTGAAACTTCAAATTGTTTAAATCTCAAAAATGAAAGCTTTCTTTCTTCTTAAATTAATTTATAAGACATGTCACAAAAGTAATAAAGTGCATGACAATCATTGGTCCAAGACAGAAGTGGAAGTCATGGATATTCTAAAACACAAGAAGCTACTTTCATGTCTAGAAAGAAGAGGATAAATTATGGAAATACTTTGTTATTTTATCAGCTATATAGAAATATATTTAACCAAAATGCTCAGAAAAGCCCTAGAAATCAAATTTCATTGAATTTTTTTAAGGAATTCAAGCATGCAATATGATTCCCACATATCACTATGGACAAATGAATGAATCAACTTAAAATTAATTCAGAACAATTCCATTTATGGGAGTCTATGATACATGAATTGATTGGTTTCAGAATTGGGCTTTTTCAATATCACAAGCTTAAGAAATTTTCATTGATGAGGATGAAGAAAAGGTTTTGAAGTGCCTTACCTCTAAGCTAGATGGTGAGATATAAATAATGAGTGCTTTTGTATTTGTCAGGAAAAGCATAAAACTATGCAACTATTTAAGCACATAAAAACATACACAAAATTTTGATAAAATATGTGCTTAGTCATACCACATTTTGAATAGAACTGGTATCTGCACTAGTGTCAAGTCTAGGCTACTAGATGATGACCGAGTTGCAACAAGTCTCTTTGGTCCATACAACCACCTGTCAATAAGAATTTAGTGTTTATAAAAATACTAGAGAAATCTTGCCATGTACTCAATTTGCTTCTCCATTTCTCTCTCCACCTAGGGATCATCTTATCCTCTGAAGAAACTTTGCATGCATTTTTGCTAATCACATGCTAGTTGTAGATATCCTGCTTCAAGTAGTTACTATGAAATATATTAGAACACATACTGAGTGCTCAATTATAATGGTATCAATATTTTTCTGGCATCAATAGTACTGTCAAGCACTACACTTCTCCCCATGAATATTTTTCATATACTGCTATCCAAATGTTACTGTTGGAAGCTATCCAACAGAAAATTGAGTTTTTATATTTTCATAAACATCCATAATATTTAATATATGACCATGAAAGCTCATTTAAGCCATTTATATGATTTGGGGAATGAAGCATTGGAATCTGCATTGGAGAATGTAATGGAGACTATAAGATTGATAACTAACACAAGGAACTATGTTGGAGAAGCAAATGTTACATTGATACACACCACATTGAGAATTTGAGCGAAAGCATACTAGTCTATAACCTTGTTTTGACTTCAAAAATACTAAAATTAGTCTTCACTCCCAAGTCCTAATGTTGGATGAGCTTTGTTTCTTAACTATAGAGAGCCAAAATTTTTAATCAAGTGGAGCATGATCTGAAGGTAGCGAGACCATCTTCATTGAGATCTGCTACATGGTCAATTCTCTTCCCTTTACAAAGCCCAAAATATGATTTGAGGTTTTTTGGTGTATTCACATAAAATATTTGATAATCAATATTGTCTTATCTTGAAATTGTGAACATTCATGACACACTTTCCATCATATTTGTAAAACAAATTATAACAAAGTAAAAAAATGGTTGGTGCTATATGTTTTGTGCTAAGGGAATGTCTTTGATATATAGGTGACGAAGAGTTTAAAAGGCCTAAGTTTTATGTTCATGTGGATACAAATATTTTCTTATCTCTTGCACCTCGAATGGTGGAAATTTCATCATACCATTTAGAGACGAACCTAAAGCAAGAACATAAATATCTTATTAGCATGCTTCCGAATGAATGTCCAAAGCACCATGCAGAGAAGTGAAATCAAGAGATCCAATTCAAGCCCCAAAACTTATGGAGAAACACTAATAGAGACCAATCATAACAGAGTAAACTATGTCAAGGGAATGCAAGTTAATATGTTTATGCCATGTATACTCATTTTGCATATATAGCTTGCAAATGGGTTTCAGGTCAATCCAGAACTCATGATAAAGGTTGCTACAAAATATTATAATCCACATATTTTCATCAAATCCAACTATATTTCTTTGTAAAGTTTGATCAGCTTCTTTGATCAAGTTATATTATATGTTAAAAATGTAATTTCCCCTACCATTATTGAATGCCCTCTTAATCAATAGTCCTCCTTGAAATATGATTGATTGACAAGTTCTATTCATGAAATACTAATCTAGACAAAGGGCAGTTATAAAAAAGATCCATTTGTTTGTGGAAAACCTTAATCTTTTTAGTCACGATTGTTTTTTTCGTGATTCATTATTTACATTAATTACCTATTTATTTTATAGATTTTAAAGTGAAGGGCCAAAACTTTTTTTAAATATTAAAATGAGGAGCCAAAACCTAAATAAAATATCTATTTAATTGATAATAATAAATAAATAATTAAAATAATTATTAATTTATAATAAACAAATAAAAATAATATATATATTCTTTTATAATAACTAACAAATAAATAACATATTTATAAAATTCATAATATGTAAATAAAAATTTAATAATTTAAAAAATATTTAATAAAAACATATGAAGAAATGATAGCTAAGAAATATATTTAATTCAAATAATATACGATTGCATAACATAATACCATATCGTTATAAGGTGGTCGTTCCGCATTGGAATACATTTATTTCAATATTCATGGTAAATATTGTATTTTGGTGGGTGTTTGTTGCATTATTTGATAATGTTAATATTTTAATATCAAATTTATTATAAAGATGTATAGAGTATTAAGGTACATAAATGTATTAAAACAAAAAAATACAATAAATTAAAGAAAAAATGGAAGCAATGTATAAAGATTAAATGTTTAAATATTTTAAGACTTAACTTTTTTTTCATTTGAAGCAAAATTGGTAAATGGGTAAAAATGATTACTATATAATTTTATTTATTATAAATATAAATGATATAAAATAAATTTAGAATGATTACAATTTTAATTTACCTAATTATTTTTCAAATTTTAATTTTAATATAATAATCGAGTGAAATTTTACTCCTATAAAGTTTTTTTTACAGATTTCTTAGTATAAAACATTGTTAAAATGTATTGAAATCTAATTTTTTTTTTTTTTTAAAGATGCATCTCAATGAATTTAAATTGATATATGTCAAAATTTATATTTTCAGAATTAAAATAATTAAATTATAGATTCATCATGTATAATTGGAAATGAATTGTATCGTATATTATAATTCTTAATTACATGATAGGCAAATGGTATGTTTCACATACTCTATACTTTATCTAGGCACTTAACAACATAACTTTAATTTCATCCTCGATATTTTTGGGAAAAACAAATAGAAACTTTCTGTGTGAGAGCCTTCCGTAATATAAAAAAAAATATCAAAATTCCAAACATAATGCATGCATGATTAAGTTTAGTGTCTGCACTGATCCGGATTTATGCAGGAACGAAACAGAATACACATATAACCATAAATACAAAGATGCATCGGAAATAACACTTCATTTCATTAATATCAAAGCACTAAAATTTGCTTATAGACAGAATGGAAATAAACTAGCTAGGGCACTGGTAAGAGATAAGGCAGCTAGATGCCTCTGAAATGTGTTCCAATGAGGCTCGAGGGCCTATTTATTATAGAGAAACAATGGAAAACCGTAAATATCCAACCCTAGGAGATGAAGCGCCAAAACTATGGGCCCTGTTTGGTTAAATTGGTGTTTCAACTTCCGAGGGTCGTAACTTTGACATACTATCTCCGTTTGATGCACATGATACATCGTTAGAAAGATCTATCCGAGGACTACTACTATTGACCACGAATATCAATTCCAAAGTGGAATCATATTTTCCAGAGGTGCGATGCCCAAAAAACGTTGTTTAGGGCCTCAAAACAGCTCCGGAAGTTCAGGACCTGAAAAACTGCTAAAAATAGTAAGTTGTGTCGAAACTGAAAAACTGAAAGAGACAATAGTGGGTCCCCAAGTAGAATAGGCGGGTGGCCACCAATATCCACCTGGATCATTCCTCCCTGCTTAGGAAGCAATGGTGCCATTGCCTTGAGTTCCTTAATGAGATGAGGAAACTTCTGTTGAACTGGGTCCCTAGTGAAATACTTGCCTTGGTGCAGGAGTTGGCCGACTTTGACAACCTGATACAGTTGGATATTCTGTTGGCGAGTGTTCTTGATTTGCATGTCCATGATACAATTTGTGGTGGCTTGTTCCATGCATTGTAGGTTTAACTCTGTTGGTGTGAGTTGTTCTGCAATGTTAGAGGTGTCTAATAGAGATGGGAAGTAGTGACAAAGGTGGTCCACATTGAATACTGGGTGCAGACCAAGGAATGGTGGAATACTAAGCTTGAAGGCATTGTTCCCTACTACCTTAGTGATGGTATACGGCCCATATCGAAGCAGGCGAAGCTTGCGGTGGGGTCCCATGAGGCACTCCTTCTGCAATTGTAGCCACACTTTGTCGCCCACCTGGAATTTGTATGGCACCCGATGTTGATCATGTCGTTTCTTGTACTTAGCATTGGCTCTATCCAATATTTCATGAACCTGTTGGTGGATGTGTTGAATGCACTCGATGAAGATGTTCGTTTGATCAGCTTGAGATTGGATATGAGCCGAATCGACTTGAGTAGCCGCAAATGGCATGGCTACGTCAATGGGACATAGCAGCTGGAATCCCAAGCCCAAAGGGGTTGTGGCCGATTGAGCTGTGGAGAGCCCAGTTATAACTGTGTTGTACATAGGGGAGGCTCTCATCCCATGTACGTGGATGCTTTGAATTGTACATGCACATAATGTGTACAATCATCCTGTTGACGACCTCTGTCTGGCCATCAGTTTAAGGATGGAAATTTGTGGACTTGGTGAGCTTGGTGTCCAACATTGACCAGAGGCTGGACCAAAATGTGCTGAGGAAGCTGTTGTCCCAATCTGATATGATAGACCGTGGGATCCCAAAGTACACCCACACTCGTTCAAAGAAGAGTTTAGCAGTGGCTTTTGCTGTGATATTCTTCTTGCAGGCCTCCATTATGGCCATCTTCGAGAATCTTTCGATGACCACAAAAACACAGTCATTTCCATGCTTAGTAGAAGGAAAGCCCAACATCTAATCGATGGAGATGGATTTCCAAGGTCAACTAGGGGTAGGTAGCGGAGAATAGAGGCCTTGCTTATTGATGGTCGGTTTGGCAATGGCGCAAGCAGTGCAGGATCTGAGGTACTTCCTAACATCCTATCGAAGGTTCGGCCAATAGAAATACTTCTACAATACTGCCACTATTTTCTTTACCCTGCAATGCATAGTGACTCGACTGTAGTGTGCTTCCCATATCATCTTGGCACACTCGCTTGAAGGAACACAAAGTTGTCCCAGGTGACATAACAGTGCATCTTGGAGGTGAAAATTTGGAACTTGCGTACCCCCCAAGAGTGCCTTGTATGTGTGGCCGAATTCTGGATCGATCTTCTAGAGAAGCGGCCAATCAGAAGTCTTGTGCCCACAAGACTTGAGAATGGTGTTTAGCGCCACGATCGGTAGTCGATTGAGGCAGTCTGCAAAATTATTAGTGCTACCCTTCTCGTACTTGATGTTCAAATGAAACTGTTGCAGATATGTGGACCACTTTTGATGACGATCATTCAAATTCCCTTGTGTCTGTATGAACTGCAGGGGTTGGTGGTCTGTGTGGATGATTGTTTCCTTCCCCAGAATGTAATGCTTCCATTTTCGACAAGCCTGCACAATGGAATACATTTATTTGTCATAAGTGGGATACTTGTGGACTGTGTCAGACAATGTCTCGCTGTGGGATACTTGAAAACTGTGTCAGAAAATGTCTCACTGTGATATGCCACTGGATGCCCCTGTTGAGTAAGAACTGCCCCAATAGCATAGTCATAGGCATCTATCTCGATCTCAAATGGTTGTTGCAAGTATGGTAATGTGAGAACTAGGGCAGAACAGAGGCGATGTTTCAATTCTACGAATGCATTTTGTTGAGATTCCGACCAAAAGAATTTTGCTTTCACTCCTCCCTTGGTGACTTGACTCAAGGGCCAAGTGATATGAGAGAATACCAACACGAACTGATGGTAGAAATTAGCAAGACCTAGAAAGTTGCGAACCTCTGTTAGAGTGGTTGGGACTGGCCAATCCCGAATGACTTGGATCTTGGTTGGACCCACACACACCCCCCTTTCATCAATAATGTATCCCATATATTGAACCTGGGTCATGCCAAAAGTGAACTTCTCCAAATCGGCACACAACTTGTGTTGCCGCAGTGTTGGGAGGACTTGTCGGATGTGGTGGAGGTGCTCTTCCCAAGTCTGACTAAAGATCAGAATGTCATCCAAGTACACCACTACAAATGAGTTGGTGAATGGCCGTAAGATGTCGTCCATCAACCTCATGAAGGTTGTGGGAGCATTTGTCAACCCGAAAGGCATGACCATCCATTTGAAAAGGCCTTCCTTCGCTTTGAAGATCGTCTTCCACACATCGGAGGGTTCGATTGGTACCTAGTGATACCCAGACTTCAATTCAATCTTGATGAAATATTTCGCCACTTTGAGTTGGTCCAGAAGGTCATCAATCCATGGGATCAGGTACCTATTCCAGACGGTGACCTTGTTCAGCACCTGATATTCAATACAGGGTCTCCAAGTCCCATCCTTCATCTGTACCAACACGATCAATCTCCCACAGGGCGATGAACTTGGCCGGATGTGACCTTTCTACAGCAGCTCCAAAATCTACCTCTTGATTTCATCGTTCTCCAGAACAAAGCGCTGATAAATCGGTTCATTAGGTAGCAACACACCTGGGGTCAGATCAATTGGGTGCTTGACCTGACAGTGCATATGAACCCCTTTGGGTGAGGTGAAGATGTCCCCGTAATTCTCCACAACCTTGTCCATTTGTTGTTGTCGTGCAGAGGAGCCCTGTCTGGAGGTCATGGCCACAATCTTCTACTTTCCTTGGGGGCGGATCATCAGGAAAACAAATTTCTTGGTTTGGGAAATGAGATTACTGCATTGTTTTGCAGTAACCAAAGAGATAGCGACAGGCGGTGGTACCTATGGTATCCTGTACAACTTATTTCCCAAAGTAACAATAACAGCGCGAGGCCGGGACTCATACACACCATGTCGCTTCCACAAGTATGGTTGACCTAATAATACATCAATAACATCAAGAGGAGCAATGTCACATAATACCTCATCCGTGAAGGGCTTGATGCTATAGGGAAGGCAACACTGTTGGCTGACGCGGAGATCCCATCCTTGGTGAAGCCACCCGATGGTGTATGGTTGTGGGTGTGTTGTGGTTGGAAAGCCCAACCGCTTCACCACATTTGCTGAAATGATGTTCTTTTGGATCCCATTGTCGACAATAAACTGTAGCGGGGAACCCTTTACCCACATCTGGGAGTGGAAGAGATGCTCCTCCTCTTCTTGATCTTCTGGTTCCTCCTTTTGGATCTTCAAAGTGGCAACAATGGCGTTGGGCTCCGCATCAATAATCTATTTCCCTTTGTCATTCCCCTTGTTAGGTTCTGATTCAGAGTCGAAGCATGCATCTAATTCAGAAGCCCTCATGTCGGCCACCAGCGATTGCTTGGCCCGACACCCATTTGTGTTGTGAGTGGAGATCTTATGGAACTCACACCACTTTCTTATGTCCTTGTTTGGATTTGCGGTGTTGTTCTTTTCTTGTGGCTTTGGAATGTTGTCTTGACCCGCCATGCCTTGGCTTTGTCCTTTGTTCTGCAGTTTGGGGGCCCATTTCCCTTAATTTTGATTCACAGATCCAAAGTCTTGCTTCTTCTGTTTGAATTTCTTCTTAATCTAGGCAGCATACCAGTATGTCGTACCAAGCGAGGAGATGTCAAGGAAATCCATTTCCACCTGAATGTATCTATGCAGACAACTTCGATATTTTAGCATCAAATGTTTCTCTGAATCTTTGATACCCAACTTTGTGCGCAGGGTATGGAACATATTCGTCAGCTCATGCACATCTTGATCCCTTTGTTGCCACAACGTGGTCCATTGTATGTACTTGTCCTCATAGCTCCCCACGGGATAGTATTGTTCCTTGATGGTGTCTCGGAAATAATTCCAAGTGGGTACGGCTGAGAACAAAGACGGTTCTGTCTCGTCCTTTTTCTCACAGTAGGTTTCCCACCAGTCCTTGACATGGGGGGTAGCTTTGAGGAGTGCAAAAATAATCTTCTCCCGGTCAGAAAAGTCATGAACCGTGAAATATCCTTCTAATAGATTCAACCATCTATTTACGACATCTACATATATTTGACCCTCAAATATGGGAATGTCAAAGTTTACTTGTATCTTAAAGGGAGTCACGCCTCCAGAGTGTTTGTTGGATGTAGATGCGCCACAGATGGGCAGTCGTTGAAGGATTTGGGCAAAGTTATCCATCATCACGTTCCTTTTTTTCAAGGGCCTCCTCAAGCAATATTTTGATAGGATCTCCTGCTCCCTCATCTTTCTTTTCGTCCCCCATGGTCGACCGTCGGGGTTTGCGAGGCTGATCTTGCAAAGGTTCAACCAGATCAAGCCCTAATTCCTTATACCTCGACCTCATTGGGGACATGCAAAGAAGGATCGAGAAAAAACAGAGCACTCTGATACCACTAATCCGGATTTATGCAGGAACACAATAGAATACGCATATAACCATAAATAGAAATATGCAATGGAAATAACACTTCATTTCATTAATATCAAAGAACTAAAATTTTCTTACAGACAGAATGGAAATAAACTAGCTAGGGTGTTGGTAGCTTATCTCTGAGAAGAGATGTGGTGGCTACAAGCCTCTGAACTATGTTAAAATGAGGCTCAAGGGCCTATTTATTATAGAGAAACAATGAAATACCCTAAACATTCAAAAACCTAACCCTAGGAGATGAAGCACCAAAACTATGGGCCCCGTTTAGGTAAATTGGTGTTTCAACTTCCCGGGGTCGTAAATTTGGCATACTATCTCCGTTTGACGCACATGATACATCATTAGAAAGATATATTAGAGGAATACAACAAGAATAGATTCAATTTTTCGTCGGCACGATGCCCAAAAAATGTCGTTTAGGGCCTCAAAACGGCTCCAGAAGTTCAGGACCCGAAAAACTACTAAAAATAGTAAGTTGTGCCAAAACTGAAAAACTGAAAGAGACAATGGTGGGCCCCAAGTGGAATAGGCGGGTGGCCACCAATATCCACCTGGATCATGCGCCCAATTTAGATCAACTATGTCTTCCATTTAAATTAAAATACAGTACACATCATCTGAAGCCTCCAACACTCATAATTTGGATGATGGCAATTTTACAAACAGTAAGATTCGAACATGGATTTGTATTCCAATATCACATATATATGGAGAGAGCACACTTTTCCTTACAAGGCCAAGTTATATCCCAACACTAACAATAATGAAATGTTAATACTTATAGATGCCACACTCTTCACATTATAACACTATCACCATACCATACTCATATCCTTTGATTAGAGTTAATCAAACTCCTATACAATTGAAACACCACATTTCTATAACGTCTTTTGACATGTTATATATAAAAATTTTATCATTTTAAAATATATATTTGTGGGGCATGATTTATAAGTCAATTATGATTTTTTGGGCTTGTGGTATTGATAACCCATGGTATTGGCATATGGTATTGTAACAAAGCCTATTTACAAATTAAAAATCTCCATGATAAAGTGGAGTAAATCTCCATGGTTAAGAATCTTGTTTCATGTTTTCTTAAAGATATTTATGATTAAATTTAATAATTAATATTTTTTATAATTAAAAATTATATATAATTATATAATTTTTGGTTAGTTTTTATGATTTTTTAAATTTTAACAACATTAGATGTATGATGAAGTGTGTGTTTTGATTCTTATTATGGATTGATGTGTATCTCATTTATCGGTCATTTAATTTATATGACTAGACTAAATAAATAATAAGTAGTTGATTGGTGTCAATTTTCTCTTTTTAAATTAATAAAATTAATTAAAGTATATATATATATATATATTACACAGAGACCCATCCCCACCAAAATTCATGGTCTTTCCTTCATCTCGACGATCCAGGTACTTTGGAACTCGTTGAAAACTTCCCCAATTGGTCGGGGACTTAGGGACTTTCAGGCAGTCCCCGATCCATCCCTCGAAAAATCGGGGACTATTTGGAGGACTTTTGGATGCCCCCCAATATCATGCACATTAAACTTAAAAAATTAAAAATTAAAACCGATGTTGTAAACTTTAAAGACAAAAAATTAAAAAGTAAATTTTGAAACCTAAACCCTATCACAACCTAAACCAAGCAACTAAACTAAACCTATCGCATATTGCACACTACATTACACGGCGGTGGAAAAGGTAAAAAATATTACAAAGACACAATGACGAAGGTAAACATAGGTTGCAAAGGTTGCTAGAAAACACTGAGCTCAAGCGAAGGTTGCAGGTAAACACATGTTGTGAGGGTTGTAGGTAAGAATCGAGCAAAGTCTGAGATGATGGGAAAAGGTAAAAATTGACCATAGAACTCCATTCATGGTGGCAAAGGTAAATATCATTGAGATAACTCGAGCGAAGGTTGCGGGTGCGGTAAGAGTCGAGCGACAGGGAAAAGTATGAGACTCTTATATTTTGTAGTCACTACACTCCATGAATTATTTTTCCTTCAATATGAACTTGTCTCTTTATCCATGCCTATGACAAACCTTTTCTTAGCATGAATCTTTGAAAATTTTCTATGTTACAATCACCATGACTTTAATACCATTTTAAATATATGCAAGAGACAAGCACAAGAGACTAGATGATATATCAATATGCTACTAAATTACTAGTGGTGCTCTCTATATAAGTAGCAAGTTCTATTATTCATTTTAGGAACCAATTAACTAATTATATAAATAGATTAACATAAATATCATTTATTATATATAATTTATTTCACTTTATGACATTATTCTGTTTGTACATAACATTTGTTACTCCTAATATAAACATTACAATGACTAACTCATCTTTAAGGCTTAATGTTATAAGGTAAATAGTTGAGATGTGATTATGAAAGATTATGATATAAATTACACTGATGAGAGGTCCCACAAGGTTCTTAATTGCTAAACTCTTAATTTGGGATTTATTATTAAATTTTAATGACTTGCTCATGTTTACATTTTTATTAAGTTTTACTTCTAATCTTTAAAGTTTATTATGTTACTTAAATTTTGAAATGATTCATCATGCATCATAGAATCATTATGTAGACAGTAGTAGATTGTAGGTTGTAGCACACTAGTAGCACTTCTTAAGTTCTTGACAATGGGAAATTATGACTACATTTGTTTTTGTGATGGGAAATGAGGATTAGATAATATTACGCTTTAGTATTTTATTTTGTAATTTGAATTTCAAAATTAGTAATAGTTCTAATTTTTAAATTTTAATTTACCATTCATATTTATGCTAAATTACTAAATTTTATTTTAATTTTAATTTTTTAATAAATATAAAAATTAGTTTTCACACATGTCCCCAATTGGGGGTTCCCTCAACTCGCGCCCCTTACCCCATCCCCACAACCACTGCACCATATATATATATATTCTAACGTATAGACCCATAATCAGACAATACAGTCTCAAACATATTGTCTCAAACAAAATCAGACAATATAGTCTCAAACAAAATTATAATTTTTTGTTGTTGAAAATAAATTTTTGAATGTATAAATAGATTCAATGTCCTGAAAAAACCGTGAGACACTTGAATTCTATAGATTAAAAAACTTAAACTCAAGCTTTTAAAAATATCTACAAGATTTTCATTAAAATTAAGGAGAAAAATAATATGAAAAAAAAAGTCATTACATTCATAAGTTAAACTATATATATATATATATATATATATATATATATATATATATATATATATATATATATATATATATATATATATTTAGCTTATAGACCTAAATAATATAATTCCTAAAAAATAAAATTTTTAAGTTGTTGAAAATACATTGTTTAAGAGACCCCACTTTCATTATATTCAATATTATTAAAGTGATGAATGAACTGATTCTACTTCTCTATATAGTTTTGATTAAAACAATTCAATCAACATCTATCCAAAACCCCACAGAAAAATGATTTATTTATTTAAATAAAATAAAACTACTAAAAATAAAAAAACCAAACCTACAAATTTAATGCAAATATTTATAGTTCCCACCATGGATTTTTGGGTCCTATGGTGAAGTTTTGTGGTGAATTAATTATGATTGTAAGGTGAAATTTTATGGTGAATGGGAATTATTTCGCATCTTGAAATTTGATTTTTGGTTTTGTGGTAAATTCTGGGTTTGGATGAATTTATAATTCTAGAACCTATGGTGAATAATTATTAATTTTGGGACCTAAGGTGAATTTATAATTCTGGGACTTGTGAACTTTTAATTTTCGACACCAGTAATTTTTCTTATCTAACATGTGGTGTATTTTTCTGAATGAAATTATTTTCGGAGAATGAGGCTTACAATGAGTTTTATTGGACCTGAATTTAATGTCGAGTTCATTTGAACTACAATAATGAAAATAATTCACTTGATTAATGGTCATGAATGAGAACTTTTTCAGAGAATGAGACTTACTATGAGTTTTACTGGCCCTGTCTAGTTCATTTGAACTACAACGGTGAATTTAATTGTCACAAATCATAACTGAGTACACAACTTATTTTTATTTATTTTCTTTCTTTTATTTTATATTTTATTTGTTAAAAACCTGGTTCATTAGTTTTTTTTTAGCTTTTACTTTTACTTATTATTTGTTAAAACTATGAACATTTTACTACACATGTCAAAACATCCATCTAGCAAGGGGGAGGCTAAGCAAAGTCATCCTAAAAGGTCTTTATGGTCATATTGATTCACTAGAGAAAAACAAAAGAAAGAGAAATGAAACATAAACTAGAATTAGCTAGTATTCTTGATGACAAATTTAAATTGTTATAAACTAAACTGTCTTTATGGTTATATTGATTCACTAGAGAAAAAAATAAAAGAAAGAGAAATGAAAAATAAACTAGAATTAGCTAGTATTATTGATAACAAATTTAAATTGTTATAAAATAAAATTTTAGGGCTGGTTATTGAAGTGCAAAAAATTAAAGATAGGTTACAAGAAATGGAAACTAGAAACAATAAAAAATTGAAGAAAATTGCACCTTGAGAGATGAGATTAAAGAGTTAAAAGAAAAAACTAAATAACAATTTGGCTATACCTAGCACAAAGAATAAATTAGACATCAAAGAAGAAATGAGCAAACTAATTGAGCTACATCATGAGCGCAATAAAAGAGCTTTGAATCTTATAATTGCTTGTATAAAAGGGCAAAAAGATGAAGAAATGTTACAAATAGTAAAAGAAGAACTAAAAAATAAGGCACAAATTGAAGCAACTTATTTCATAGAAGTAATAATGTTGGGGAAGGTAATGAAACATAAAGATAGATTAATCTATGTCAAGGTAAGTTGTAGTGACCAGCAATTTGGCATACTTAGTAAATATCCTAACCTCGATATCATTCCAATATATCAAGTTGAATTAAGGAAATGCATTCAAAAGGTAAAGGAATCCAGAAAAGAAGGGAAATGAGCAATCATTAGAAATAGGAAAGATATTATTAGGGATAGAGACCAAAATGAGAGTGACAAATAAGAATTTGGAACTCCAGATCCTCTTTTGGAATTGTCATGGGCTCCCATGGTGTAAAGGTCATATGTTAAGTTGGACCCCAAGTGAAATTGATATTTTTTCCTTAGTTAAAACTTGGGAACATGATGATTTTGATGTCCATCACATAGATGCATTTAATTTATGGTCGACATGGAACAAAAAATCTTCTCACAAAGTTATTGGAGGAATAACTTGTTATATAAAAAACAATGCCCCCCCCTCACACTCAACTTCTTGAGATAGACTCCCTCAATAGATACATTTTGATTGAAATCTCTAACACTAATCCTCAAAATATTTATATCACAATTTTGTATTTTACACCTATCAACTCTACCTTCTATAAGTAAAACAATTCCCCAATAATATCCTAGAACAAGATATTCATAATCTAAGGAATGAAGGTAATATCCTCTTGTAAGGAGAATTCAATGATAGAACTGCAACTAACCAACCTATTATTCTAATTAATGACTACAACTCTCTCTTTAGCTAGATGAGGACCTTGATTTAGCTAGTAGATTCAAAAGAAACTCTAAAGATTAGACCAATAATTTAATTCGTACTGATTTAGATCTGTAACTCCCAAGACCTTATAATTTGTAATGGAATAACCAAATGACCAAATTCCAACCAAATGACTTGTATTCATGGATTAGTAGTAATTTTGTGGATTATGTGATATATGATATCTCTATCTCCAACCAAATTGTAAATTTTGACCTCCTAAATGACCATGAGCCTGATTTCGATCTTGAAATTGTATCCTTAGCTCTAAAATTTTATATGCACACTAGCCACATGCAAGAGAATTATGAGAGCCAAAGGAACCTACTTTTTAACAATTGAAAAATGAATCTCTTTTTAAAGGATTTAAAAATGAATTTACACATTTTAACTTATAATGATAACATTGAAAACCTCTATCATAATTTTACTACAACCCTCTCCACTACGATGGGAAATTTCTCTACTGAGTTGGCATATAAAAATAATAATAGAACTACCAACCCTTGGTATTATAATAATTGTAAAATTGCTAGAAATTTGATTAGGGATGCTCCTAGTGAAACCTTAAAACTTGATAAGATGAATATGTATAAAGCTCCTATTAAAAGAAAGAAAAAATGTTATATAAATAGGATAAAGGGGCATCTACTACACCTTTCTAAAGTTGATCCCAAAAAGTTTTGGGGGAAAATTCTAATTTGTAAAACTAAAGAAAAAAAATCGTTAAATAATTGGAATATCTACCTTAAAAACCTTTTATGAGTCTCATAATTCCTTGGGAAAGATTTTGAATGCTCATATATATGATGATATCTTTACTTTGGAATACATTGAATTTGAGGTTAAGCATCTTGATAATGAGAAATCTAAGGATATTGAAGGCTATCAAGCTGAAATTTTTAAAATGGAAGGGTTCGTCCTCATCCTCACATACACAAGCTCTTCAATTCAGTTATGAAGCAAGGGTTTTCCTATGCCTTGGACACAGAGCCTTATTGTGACTATGTTTAAAAGTGGGGATAAAATAATTCTAGATAATTACAGGACTATTATGATTAGCCACATTTTAGCCAAGTTGTATAGGCGTATTTTGGAAAAGAAAATTAGCCAAAATTAGCCTATGGCTTGAAAACCATTTAAAAATAGTTAAAAACCGAACTGGGTTTAGAGGACATCATTCAACTATTAACCATCTTGTTTCTCTTAGGATCATTGCAGAGGAATGTCACAATAATAATATTGATCTCTTTTATTGTTTTGTGGACTTTTGAAAATATTTTGATACCATTTTTAGGACAAAGCTATGGAACAGGTTGTAATCTAGATAATGGTTTCTCTCAAGCTGAGGGTTGTTGTGACAAGGTTATATGAGAATGTTATTTCCAAGATCAAGATCATTGACGATTGGTCAAAATAAATTAATCGCTATATCGGAGTCAAGAAAGGGTGTTACTTATCCCCTACGCTTTTGGCATTTACATTGATAAGCTTGAAGAGTGTTTAGAAGATGCAATATATGTTGGCCCTATGCTCACTAGTATAGTGATAATTATTCTCCTTTATGTTGAAGATATTATTTTTTTGGCATGGAGCCATGATGATGCCATCAAGCAACTAAGAATCCTCCAATATTTCTACTCCAAGATGGGTGTGATTGTTAACACTGACATGACTAAAGTCATGATAATTAAATCCAAAAATATTACCTATGATAGTTTCATTCACGATAATAGCTACTTGGAGGAATTTCATTCATACAAATATATAGGAATCAACATCCATCAGCAGCTCAATTGGAATTATATCAATGAGAAAAGGTAAGTGGAGGATGGAAACCTTACTATGGGATTGAAAACAAATGCAAGACAACATATATTTGGATTTGGGATTAAAAAAACTCTTCTTTTTGGCTCTTGTCACCCTTGTTATTTTACACGGATATGAGGTTTGGGGTTGAATTATATCCAGATAACTATGGAGGAAGATTGAGAAGATACAAAAGAAAGTTATAACCTACAACATAAAGATTAAAGGAAATAATCCTCACCCTATCCTCCTAACTGAAGCTAGCTTTTCCCTTATTGAAAGCATGACTATGACCAATTATCTAATGTATAAGAAGATGTTATACGACATGGAAGCTAAGAGGTTTCTTGAAATTGCTTATAACTCTAACCAAATCCCCCACCTTTGGCTCAAGCGAGGATGGAATAAGGATGGCCAATATTGGCTAGAGAGTTGGAGGATAAAGGTGGAGATCATCTTGAAGAATAAGGATATTATTAAAAATATTATTACTTCCAAATTTAAGGAGAAGTTGTGGGGAAGAATGATTACTTTGGTTGTGACAATGGAAAAGAATATGATGGTTAATGTGCATAATTTCACTAATTTAATGGATGAAGAACTCCTAGGAGTGGAAATCATGCACTAGTCTCATCCGTAGAGAGGCATGAGAGTCCCCTAGATTGGAGAGGGGATCCCTGACGATTCCCTGATTGGAGTTGCAGTCTACATAATAGAGAGAGGATAGAGAATGTAAAGAGTTGATATCTACAATATATAGACACCAAGTAAGTATAGTCACAGTAAACCTTGTATACGTGCATATTCCTATCTAGTTGGTGGTTTTTGTAGCTGAGTTACTTGTAAAAATCAGTATGCATAGTTGATGTACAATAAGGATACTTCTGCAAGAAATAGAGATTCAAGAAATTGTTGCATTTTTTATTGTGATGAGCAAGGATTGAGGGTGAGGGAGATGTTGTAGGGATCTCTTAAGCCTATGTAAGTCATCATAATTATATGATTAAATATATGTAATAAATGGTAAAAGGTAAATTTATGAGTGGTTGGTTGGAGTGGGTACAACCACTCCAACCACATCTACTATGTATAAATATGCACGAAGTTAGAATAAGAAGATGGTTGAAATTCCTTCACAACACTCCTTTCTTCTTTGTGTATTTTGTGTATTTATTAGTGATGTAACATGTTCTTGTATGAACGTGTAAGCTAGGCTTCCAACACCAACTTCTTCAATGTAATCACAAGTTGAGACAAACACAAAAAGGATTTGGATATTTTTATATGAAAGTGGGACCAAAACCTAGAGCTATGAGTATCGTGAGAATGAAATGCCACTTCATTTAGTGAAATTTTGACAAGTAAGAAAATTGGGCCATCATAACAAGCCGATTCCATGTTTTCTCAAACTACATTCACATTGTCCAAAATGCATCACCCGCTAATAAAACTTATATGTCTTGAGCTAATGATATTTTGTAAAATATGGTTTTTATACCATTAGAGTAATGGGATTCAAACGTATGATTAATTCAAGATCCCATACCTTTGGGGTGAATAATGAACACAATGTTTAACACCCCGAGATATTGACAACTAGATTGATTAGTGGTGTGAGAAAGTGGTACGATAGTAACTAAATGCATTGAATGACCCTATTCGAGTCAAAGTAAAAGGAAGTATATTCTACGAAGAAGGCTATTTCAAGCCGCTAATAAATTATTTCCAAGAAATTCTTAAATTCCATTCAATTGAACCATAAATATATAGATCCCAAAACAGTCATTTTAGTAAAAATTATAAAATCCTTGTTAATCTCCATAAAAAAAGATTTTTTTTTAAGTAAATTTAAAAATTAAACTTACCTTCTCAACCATCATGAAATGAAGTAAAGATAAAAGAATACTACACTCCCTCTCAACTATGTGATCTCTTCTTAGATATCAAATTTGAATAAGTTTCCCTCTCAATTATGTGATCTCTTCTTAGATATCACATCTCATAAGTTTTCCAACTCCCTTCAATAATTGGTATTTAAAGGAATTCATTTTCCATACTTGAGAGTTCAATAAACATGGGTATTAGATATCACATCTCATAAGTTTTCCAACTCTCTTCGATCATTGGTATTTAAAGGAATTCATTTTCCATGCTTGGAAATTCATTAACCATAGTTATTCATTAAAATATTTGGGGTTTTAAAAATTAACCTTAACCATGGAAGTAAATCATAAATACGAAGTAAATCATAAATACGATGAGATTAATATTCATTGACATATATTGATAAAACAATTAAATTTATTAGAAAAAAAAATAAAAAATAAAATTGCAGTTTTTAATTTATAGGTTAAAAAAATTTTCAATATTATAAAAATAAGTTTTATTAATTAAAAATAAATAATTATTATAAAATAAATATGTAATTAGTTAAAATTTAATGAAAACAAATATAATTAAATTGATTATAGGTTGAAATCGTTGCTAATGATATGATGAGTTATAATGTTTTAGTAAATATCAAAAAAGGAATTGAAATGAGTTTAACTTAGGTATTTGGGTGAAATCGTTGTTATCCTCCCCACCCAAGTTCAAGTCTTGTAAGTTGGTATGTTGACGCTTTGGAATAGAGTAACTATGTTGCACTCGTAAGTGCGTCTATATTGTGGGTGGGTCTGGTACCAACAATTTCTCTCTTGCCTTTGGGATGAAGAGAGATTGAATCACTTCCTTGGGTATTTCTCAATGCCCAAAATTTTAGAGTCCATTGGGGTTATCTTGGGTGGTTGGGAAGAATGGTTGTTATCTTCCTCGCCTAGGTTGAAATCCTCACTAGTGACATGATGAACTATAATGCCTTGATAAATATTGTTGTAATGGTGTTGTGACTTGTGAAATATTAAGTGAGTATACCTATGGCTTGGATCAGTACCACCAACCTCACTCTAGCCCTTGGGATGAGAGAGAGGATGATTTCTTTACTCAGATACATATATGCACTTTAATTTTTGAATTTTCAAAAATCTCAAGTGGGAAAATATAAAAATCCCATTCAAATACACAACAAATCCTAATATTATTATTATTTAATGATAATAGGTTAAGTATATATTAGAAAAAATGTGTTGAGCCACATGAGAAGTACAACTAGAGTTTCCTGATATTGTAAGTAGAAAAATATTTGAATGCTAATAAAAATTTTCCTTTCAAACTTCTACTGCATCCTAACATTATGGACTAAATATGCCTATAAGGGTACAACTTAAAGACGCTACCTAATACAAATAAGATTTTAGAAGGCATTTATCAAAATTTAAAACAAGATAAAACTCTTAGTCATGTATTATGATGAAATTGCTTGTTGAAGCTACCAAATTAATGTTGAATTGTCCACTTTGGACCAGCTTCGCTAAGTTTGTTGGTGATGCCTAAGTTGTTGAGACTTTGACGCATTCCTTCCTAGACACCAAAATAGATTGCAACTGGTATTGAAGGCATTACAGTTCTACTTTAATCTCATGAAGTTATTGATGGTAAGAAGGAAAATATCTATCAATGTTCCTAACTACAAACTTAATGTGTCAACCTTTTTGTTCACTGAGCCAATCTTGAAAGGAAATTTATTCTCTATGCTCAAAGCTTTATAACTATGGCCTCCATTTCTTAAAAGTAAATTGAACGCTTATTTTGTTTTCTTCTGTTGGATAAGTCCCCTTTTCCACCCCTGCAAAATAGACCTTCGAATATGCCTCTCCAAGACTAGATGAAATTGTTGCTTCCACCCTAAAGTTAACTACTTCCCACACTATATTAGACAACCGACAACTCAATTTATGCACACTAAGGATCATTTCCACATAAATGCTTCTAATCTATGACAACCTCGACATCACATTCCCACTCCATGTCATCAATATTCCATGTTGAACTTGTATGAGGTGAATTCTAATAGATAATTCAAATTCCCTCCTTTTCCACTCCATTCACATAGTTTAAGTTGTTATCCCTCCCTAAAATTCCATCTTTGTTTTGGGAATTGAACCAGGTACATTATCCATGTCATGATGATTATGTTTCTCATCATCTGGAGACTCTCCTTCATACGAGGGTGAGACCTCCTATGAGTTCCATGTTTGACACATGCAACAGTTGTACACCTCCCTTCAATAAAATTATTTTCCATGATTGTGTACTATGGAATCAGAACTACAATGTGCAGGTTCCATTGAATCTCATAATTCTGAGGGTAAAGCACAATTCTTTATTTTCCAAATAATCTATTGTATTCTTGAGGTTCTGAAGGATCTGTTTACCCTCGAAATTTGGAATTAGATATGATAACACTAGAATTATTTTTAATAAATGATCCAAATTTTCATGAGAGAGTTTGGTTCCTAACGGTGAATCTCCTATAATAATGAGTGCCTTGATTGATAAGGGTGTGGCTAGAATAATGCCTTGAAGTAACATATACATCTTGAGTTGATTATTTGAGGCTACTCCTATACCCCTATTCTCCATGAAAATTCATATTCAATTTGTTCTTCATAGCCATAAAAGAAAATTTTCCATACATGCCACCCGTTCCTTTAATCTTATCATTTACTCTAAGTTAATCCTCTTCTAAATTCACCATAATCATAAGGAAAAATAGGAAAACATATTCCTTTTATGTTTTCAGTGTCAATTTCAAAATAAGAAAATATGGTCCATGCTCCATCATTAATACATTTTCCCCATCATCATCTACATTGTCATTAACATACCTCATATTTGGGTCCAAATTTGTGGCACTATTTAAAAATAAAATAAAAAAAGGTGAAATTATTGTTTGAATCATATCAATGATGAGGAAAATGACATTATATTTTTATTTGAATAATTATATATATAAAAAAATCATAAATCATGATTTTCAATTCATTGAATAGAATTTCAAAAGTATATGGGCCGTATATTTTCATCTCTCTGCAGACATTCAAAATAAAATACATGTGAAGATATATCAAATGAAACCCCACCAAAAACGTAGTTAACCACATTTTCAAAAACCTTATTTATTTTTTGTGTGTAAAGTTCAACATTCTATTACTAAAGAAGAGCATTACAAAAGGTGACACTCTACACTACTAGCCTACCCATAGGGAAACTAGCCCAATAACATAGATTGAGTTGCCTAATATTACATGTGTATCACTTGATAAGTTTAGTCATCAAAAAGAAAAAAAAATTCCTAAGCCCATAGTAAACTTCAAGGCATTACATAGATGTTGTCTCTATTTTGTAGAGTCATCTAAAGCGAGCCAAAACAAAAAGGGACTACCCATAGTTAATTAAAATAAAATATTAGACCATGGTGGAACCTGGAAGAAATACACTCGTAGAGCTCTAGTGGCCATGGCCCATGGACCCAAGTTATGTATGAGATGATACAAACCATGCAGCAGTCATGAGCTTCAAAGGAGCCATGAACCACAAACCATAAAGGAACCAAAAATTCCCAAAGGAGCCACGAACCCCAAACCTAATCCTTCCAACACCATGAGTCATTTCCCACCACCCCGAATTTATAAAATTTGTGAAGGTTGTCACAGGAAAAGGACAGAGAAGACCTGGATGAGATTTAACGACCCCCGTGCATTCGACCAGTAAATGGATCCAAACCTTGAGCCACAATTACCCTCTGACCTAAGATTGCCAACATTGTTTGATTTTTCCCACCACCCTGAATTTGCAAGCACTATGAAGCTCGTAGCAGGAAAAGGACAGAGAAGACCCTGAGAAGCTTTGAAGACCCCCAGACTGAGCTTCAAAGTTGAGGAGTGGAGCCATGAAATACTGACTAGGGAGTTGCAGGAGTCAAATACTAGTCTAATATAGCCTAGGAATTGTGAATAAGCAAAGACCCCTCTAATAAGGTTGAATCATAATGGTGAAACTAAGATGCCAATTGAGATTCCAAGCACACCCTACCAATATTGGAAGTTGAAGGTGGCCAAACACTAAGAAAATTGTGAGACCGACCCTCCATCATTGATAATTACAAGATAGGCCAAGAAATGGGTGAATTAGAGAATGGGAAGAATGTGTTAGCGTTACAACCATGACTTCCCTGCATATATGAGATGAAGGAAGAATGCATCGCTACCCCTCTATCTCTATTTTTATGGGGAAAGAAAATGCTCAAAACCCCTCTATATCCATTGTATAATGAACCAAGGAATCATGAAACAACACAATACACTCTTCTCACAAGAGTTTGCTACACTCTACCAACTGTCTCACACTGATCCGGGCAAAATCGACCAACACTTAGCCAATTTCGTGCCTCTGCTCAGCCTGTCTTGCTTGCGCATTTCTAAGAATAATTGATCCCTATTAATTATGAAATTCAACCTTCCAAAACTGTGCAATACATCATGGGAAATCCTATGGTTGTCTAATTGTGTGCCAACAATTTACTAATAATACAACTGATAGATAACATCCCTTTAACCTCTATCTCAACTAGGTCTTCATCAGAATTGACATGCATGCAACTATTAATAGTAAATCATCAGTCACTTGACAAATCATTGCATGTGAATTAAATCTGATTTAATTCACTTGACCTCTCACTAGTACAACAATCTGTTACAACTAGTTAGACTGACTTTAACTCACTTAATTGAGTTAAATGATTCCTCATGCATTAAAATAATACACTAACTGCAACTTGGACTCTAAAAAAATCAAAATCACTCTACATGCCTCACAAACCACCTTCAACTCAAATTTCATGAGCTAAATGAGTCTATCGCACTCAGTTAACTATTACAAGTGATTATGAGATAATATTACAATTTATTGTCCAGTTTATTTAAGGGATAAGTAAATTTGACACAAATTTCTTCTAATTTAATGAAGAAATAATTAAATCAAAAGCATCCATGGTAGCCATTTATGGATGACATTTTATGTATGTTATTTCTGGATGCCAATTTCAATATTTCTTGTTACAAATTTCAGCACTCCCACTCAACAAGAAAGGAATCAATCTGTCCCGATCCGGTACCGTTGGAATGTTCTGCATGCAACACTTTTGAAATTGAATAGCCTCTAAACAACTAAATCAGTATAATGCATCTATTGTTAGAGTCCTTTGATTTCTACTAGCTACTGCACATGTCTATTATACTCTCTACGATGCTGACATATGCATCCATGCACTCTGCACTGCCGCTAACTCTGTTCTGTGCTCCAATATTTAACACCCGTCACTTTGATTTTTGTCTTCCTGACATCTGAATGCATCAATCTAACCGATCCTTCCTGCTACTACTATACTATGGGCTCCTCATATCCAGGTTCGATCCATGTGACACACCATCTCAATGTACCCTGCCCAAATTTCTTCATGGGATCATATCTGCACATCGCCCCACCTCACACCTAGAGGTATAGCTGCATGTAATCCCTCTACCCATATGGCTCGAAATTTCCCCCTCCTAGTGGTTTCTGCTTGAGTGGACTCTTCCACTTGGTCTCCTCTCTTTTTCTCCAATTGTGGCTACTCCATAAACTTCTGAGACTACTTCTGAGGCTACATGTTGAGAGATGATTTGTCCCTCTCAACCACCAACTCATTAACCACTGATTTTCTCCTCAAATATTTGCATGGATACTCAACCTCGAGAGAATATAGGTTCTTTACTCTTGAACCGATCTACTTCACCTGTCCCGTGGCTATGTGTTCAGGGAAAAAATTTCATTTTCTAAACATCACTTCCTAACCACGATCTTCCAATACTGCTATGAATACAAGATTCTTCCTTAGGCCTGGAACATACAAAACATCGGCTAGTCTAAGAGGGGAGCTAGAATCCCTCTGAAAGGTAACTATACCTATGCCAGTAGCGCTACACCTCTCGTCATCTCCAAGCTCTATGCTCTGCTAGAGGTCCTTCTCCTCCAAGTCACTGAAGAGATCTCTATTCCCCATCATATGGAACGAGGCACCATTGTCTAAATACCACATGCATCCCATTATAGTGTTGGCCATGCATGCAATGAGAGTAAAATCAAGCTCGAACTATGATGCCAATGCTTCACCTGCTGCAACTGCAGGCTCCTTCTTGATTTTCTTCTTCTGTGGAAAATTTGTAGCATAGTTCCCATGCTCGTAACAGTGAAAACATATGATTTTGGA
This sequence comes from Pinus albicaulis, assembly GCA_034641835.2. Classification (NCBI taxonomy): domain Eukaryota; kingdom Viridiplantae; phylum Streptophyta; class Pinopsida; order Pinales; family Pinaceae; genus Pinus; species Pinus albicaulis. The sequence goes on along the minus strand of CM076582.1, from coordinate 344,517,163 downwards.
CAAGTCTTTATTTCCCACTTCGCCTTGGGATTTATTTCCCTTGGCCTTCTTTGCCTTACCGGCCAAGGCACAATATTCCTCGACATTAGTCTTGAATGAAGATCCATCCTTGGTATTCCACCTGAATTATTCTTGTACCAAATCCAACCAAAGTCGCTCCCAATCTGGTAACTTCTCCCTCCCATTCATTGAGTCCTGGTAACTACGCCAGCTCTTGGGAAGGCCTATAAGTGCTAGGCTCACTTAGTCATCATCTGCTACGATCACACCAACACTTCCAAGCTCATATCGACATTGAGTGAACTTCGCCAAGTATGTTGGTACCGTCTTTCCCTCCTCCTTCTTGATTTTCCTAAACTTTTCCTTTAGCGCCAACTTCCTTTGGTCATTGTTGTTCTAAAATAGATCTTTCAAGGCCTTCCACATAGCATATGGAGTTGCCTTGCCATAGAGACTCGAGACAATGTGATCTCAAACTCCCTCTAATAAGATCCTCCTCGCCCTTTCTACCTTCTTTTTCCAAGCATCAAGAAGATTGGTGTCTACTACTGCGGGCTTGGGAATATCATTATCAATGAATTCTTTCAACTTGTTGTCCTCCAGAACTGCCTCCATTATGTATTTCCATGTGATATAATTAGAACTGCCCTCAAGTGCATATTCCAATCTTAATCCATTGAAATCCATCTTGATCCAATTATCACACCAAAGAATATTTTTACAAATTCGAATGTTGTTCAACACAAAATCAATTTCTTCTCCACTATAGTGATTTCTGGCACTGTGATACCATGTAGAAATTATACAAATAATATGTATACCAATGGATTCAATCTAATAATGCAATATACTAGAGAAAGATACTAAATCCTTCTACAATATTTGTGGAATATAAAACACGATCGCACAATCACACCAAGTAAGAGAAAGAAAATAAATCCACAACACAAGATATTTTTCTGGGGAAAGAAACTGCTCAAAAACCCTATATCTCTATTGTATAATGAACCAATGAATCAAGAAACAATAAAATGCACTCTTCTCACAAGAGTCTACTACACTCTACCAACTGTCTCACACTGATCTGGACAAAATCGACTAACACTTAGCCAATTTCCTGCCTCTGCTCAGGCAATCCTATGGTTGTCTAACTGTGCGCTAACAATTTACTAATAATACAAATGATAAATAACATCCCTTTAATGTCTTCCTCAACTGGGTATTCATCATAAATGACATGCATGCATCTATTAATAGTAAATCATCAGTCACTTGACATATCATTGTATGTGAATTAAATCTGATTTAATTCGCATGACCTCTCAATAGTAAAACAATCAATTACAACTAGTTAGAATGACTTTAACTCACTTAATTGAGTTAAATTATTTCTCATGTATTAAACTAATAAAATAATTGCAACTTGGACTCTAAAAAAATTAGAATCACCCTACATGCCTCACCAACCACCCTCAACTCGAATTTCATGAGCTAACTGAGTCTATCACACTCAGTTAACTATTACAAGTGATTATGAGATAAGATTCAAATTTATTGTCCAATTTATTTAAGGGATAAATAAATTTGACACACATTTCTTCTAATTTAATTAAGAAATAATTAAATCAAAAGCCTCCATGGTAGCCATTTCTGGATGCCAATTTCACTGTTTCTTGTTGCAAATTTCAACACAAACTCAGTTACCTATGGATGGATAGCAACCTATAGGGGACTCCCAAAATATACTCAACAGTATATGGGAGTGCAGTTTGTATTAATGTTGTTTAATATGTGACCATTCAATGAGAGAGTTCCCATATACTTTACATTCAAAAAAAATGAAAACTCCTACGTTTAACGACGTTGGAACACGTCGATAGCTTAGACTTCTAAATGTTTGTGTTAATGTTACAAAGTATCCTTATGTTGATTTAGTAAATTTTAGGTTGATATTTGATTAAGTTTTAGTTTTGGCCTCACCACGAATGTCACCTAAATATTCCAAAATACAACTATAGCATGAGAAAATGGAAATATTTCTCTTTCAATGAAAATCTAACTAAGGGAGGGAAGAAAAAATCAGTACACAGCATACAACATGCAACAAACGAGATGCAAGATCCAATTTCCCTTTCAATGTAACTGATCCTATATCAATGCACATACAAAAACCTAAAGGGCAATGAAAAAAAATTCTTTTCAACACACTTAATTTTCAAAATGAGGAAAACTGAGATGCAAAATTTTAATCACTTATTCAAATACACTATACAAAATGAGGACTAGAACTAAATTCATCCAAACAATAAATGACTAAATGAAATATGTTTGCAAGCGACCTAATGATCAAGAAAAAGAAACACTGAAACAAATCCTTACCAAATGTAATCAAACACAAATGCAAACTGAATGGAGGATTTAGAGAGACCACAAGACACTCAAGATTGAGGGAAGGTCAACTAGAAGTAGGATGATCAAAGACGAAATAAAAACAAGAGAAATTTCCGTGCACAAACAGGGGCCAACGCTGATCTAGAATAGGCATCAATTCTTTGCAACGCAGGTACAGAGAGGGCCCAGGTGGCTTACAACGATTTGTTAGAGGCACAGGGGGTGCGTTGGTCCAAGGATAGATTATTCCGACACAAAAATTGCAAATGAGACTTAATGAAATCACTTCCTAGGTCTGTTTTTGGTTGGTTAAGGCAGTAAAGGTCTATCAAAGAGGTAAAAAAACACACTGGACACATAAAGCACCAAGGGAATATACCATTCCCTAGTATGGCCACCAATTTTTTATGCGATATTTAAGACTGTAGACCTAGGTATCTCCCCTAGTTCTGGTGATCTATCCTAGAACAATAGAGAGACAAGGAACCCAATGTTTTCCTTCAAGTATGTAGATGATGGGATGAAGCCTACCTGCAGTCCATCACATGCTTCACTCCTTATTTAGCTTGAATGCTCCAATCCTAGCTCTGATTACCAAAACTAGAACTTGCACAGTCAGACAATACATGCCAAGAAACTACGGGATCTATGCAACATCATCTAATCACTTTATCCAATAGATCAACATGGTATTGAAATACATGAAATAGTAACATCATATATAGGAAAACAAAGGTATCTTTGCATTAATAGAAGTGGAGTGTGTTACAACCAAAAATAGGTGTTGATATTGGAGAAGATCTCCTCCAAGTTGAATTGTCCTTTCCTTGTCACAAATTGCACCTCCAATCATCCTAAATGCATAAAATGATGTCTCTCACAACAAAAAAATAAGGGTAGAATCACTCTCTAAAAGCCAACCTCTTGCATAGGGAAGGCTGTAAATATATAGACGAGTGGGATAAGTTGGTAGTTCTTATCCTTTTACCAATCTAGGGATTGAGATCCACTCTTTATGGGAGGATGATATCTAAGGATAAAGGATGGAAACTCCAAGGTAGGAGAGGATAGGATTCAAGAATTTTATGTGAGGTAAATGGCTACAACATATCCTAGAAGCTTCTATAAATGGAGGCTTCAGGATTCTCTCTCTTTTTCCTGAATTTATAGAATCAATTCAGGTGCAAAGGTAGCAACCTATATTTGATCAGCGCAAGCCACGACAGAGAAACCTGTAGGTGAACGCAATCCAGCAAGAGACCAGGGAGTGTTGGTCCTAAAACTAGCTCAGATGATGCATTTTGAGAAAGAAACTTTGGGGATTTAGAACCTTTCTTAGGGCTTTGTGAAATGATGATGACAAGGGGGAAAATTATGTTGATTGATCCCATTAGGAGGCCTATTTACCAGATGTGACAAAATGGCCTATAACAATGAGGGCCCCTATTTTTTGGTTCGTGCAATACTCTCAATTAAACCGTGGTTTCTTGAGTTCAACCCGCTCTCCATGAAGACTCTAGCCCCTCTGGTTTGGGTAAGACTGCCAAACCTTCCCCTTCATTGTATTACATTGGAATTCCTTAAACCTATTGGAAATTTTGTCAAAATAGACAGTGAGAGAATAAATAGTGGTTTCATCTCTTTCATCCGAATATGTATTGAGCTTGATTTAAGTGCAAGTATCTCAGATAAAATAATCTTGAAATGGAATGGAAAAGAACTTCAACAACCTATAGACTATGAAAACACAACTTTTAGATGAATAAATTGTCAACAGCCCGGGCATATTCAAAATGTATGCCCTAACGGAGTTTCAGGATCCCTAGAGTCGCGAAAACCAAATCGTGGCTGGCGTGATCTGAAGGTAGATTCAAATTGAAAGAACACGTCAGGCTGTAAGAAATATAATGCTCAGCGGGAAAATACAAATCCCTATTATTTAGCCTCCCAATATCCTGTGCATCCCACAGTTGATACACCTTTGGCTTCAATGGAGAATATTTCTCAGGTAAGTTCATTAGCACTAATTGTGGCTACAACCATTGGGGAAAAATGACCTAACAAGTTTGATTATTTAGATGGTGACAAGGACATATCCTGATTCTTTAGGCTCCCAATATCCTGTGCAACCCACAGTTGATACACCATTGGATTCAATGGATAATATTTCTCTGTCAAGCTCATCAACACTAATTTTGGCTACAACCACTGTGAGAAAATGACCTCACGAGTCTGATCATTAAGATAGTGACAAGGATGTCCCATATTTTGAGGAGGTGGGAGCAATGAAGCTTTCTTTGAAAGACAACGATATAAAATTTTCCTCAGATGTAACTGGTAAATATGTAGGATGATTATATTTTTTTAGGAGAAAGGGAAAGAAAGAAAAACCGTTGAACACCTATGTTGTTTTATATTTTAGTATGTCACACCTGATACACACTTGGGTGGTTGCTCTTTTGTTCAGTTTTCAGCAACTTATTGGTCATTTGATTAAGTAAACATTATGATGCAAATAGTTTCCAATTTAATTTTGTTTTTTTTAGATATTAATAGAAATCAATGGTCAAATATTACAAAAAAATGGAAAATTTTTGTAAAGACAAAAAGATCGTGTTTTTAATATTATTACTTCACTCTGATTTACATATAATTTTGTAAAAGAGTTGGATTATGAATGGTGATGATATATATATAATTAGAATTTTTTATTTATATGTAAGTCTGTGTCCAAATCACAACAAATACATCTCCAATAAAACAACAATTTTTTTTAGAGACTCAAAATTGGATAACAAAACACATGGTTTTGTAGCTATATATACCTTACAAAACCGACCCACCAAAAAAAAAAATTTACATGTCATACTATAATTGATTGATAATGTAATCCTTCATTCATGTGCAATTCCAATCCATTTATCTCTAAGGAATAGGTGAGGGTCTGATTCAGCCACCGATTTTTAAATCTCCAATCTTAATTTACACCCTTCATTAGCACATAACTCTGAATATTTATTTATATCACAAAGAACATGAAAATATGTTATAGAAGAGAAATCTTCCACTATTTTCCTAATTATTTTCATAATAAGTTTTAATATCTTGTCTCTCAAAGAGTAGCCCTTCACCAAATGTTGAATAAGGAGGGAGTCTCCCAAAATAGTGAGAGAAACTACCTGATTTTCTTTTGCTAATTGAATCCCTCGTTAGAGGGAATAAACTTCAACTTGGATATTTATCATGCATCCTAAGTCCTGTGAATACTCTGCAACTTTAGCTTCCTCGAGGTAGTAGAGCACTCCTCTTTCTTCTTTTCCCTTTTTAATATTAAGAGTATAAATTAAGTAAAATTTATTTATTTAATATAAAGGTTGTGTTGGCAAAATTTGTAAATTTTTAATAATTAGAAATAGTTATAAAAGTTTTTTTTTGTGCACATGCATGTATTCAAGGGAAATCATATTATTTCTTAGCCCGAGGATGAGAGTGACAACCAATATACTACTCTTCATAGCCACGTATCCATTACAACAATATTTTTCATCATCGTGTCATTAGTAGGGAATTGAACTTGGATGGGAGATATAACAACCATTCTGCCAACTACCCAAGATAACAAGATTTGACACACACCGTAGACACAAAGTAATTAATTAATTGAAAGATAAAATAATCAATTAATTAAAAGATAAAATAAGGTTAAATTTGATAAAAATGTGTTATTGAGAGGGATTTATTTATCAAAGTCACTCAGAGATCTTGTATGTGATTAATTGCTATGCATACAAGAGTTAGTTTCTAACTTTGATCTTATTCAGTGATTCATTTTTGAAAATTTTATACTCTTATATATATAGACAAATCTATGTTGCCATGTTGGGATCTAATTACACAAAACGTTTTACATATTTTACTTTACAATTAATATGTAATTGTAGGTCTACAATTAATATGTTATTGTAGGTCGGTTGGAAACGTATGGAGATTTAGTTTTTACTAGTCGTGAGTTCCAGTCATATGGTTTTCCGTGGATACCATGTTAGTCATCCTCAAACTACATGTGTGAGCCTACATTATTGTACCTCCCTCCTCAAATTGTCCGCACCTTGTGTGAGCTTGTTTCATGACCTCTCCTAAGCTAGTCAAGTTGTCCCATCTCTAGCAGATAATGTACCTCCCTCCTCAAATTGTTTGCACCTTGTGTGAGCTTGTTTCATGGCCTCTCCCAAGATAAACAAGTTGTCCCATCTCTAGCAGACCCTCCACTATCGATGGAAAAAAAACTTTGCTTTACAATTCCATTATTTTCCAAGACATTTAATTAAGAGGTAATAAACTAATTTTGACTAAAAAAAATCACTGAGATATTTTGTTTATATAAATCATTATAATTTAACAAACACAAACAATTATTAAATGGTTTTGAATTTTCAAAATTTAAACCTTTTGAAAAATTATAGTTCATAACAAATTCAATTTTTTATGGGAAAGCATACAATCTATCTAAAAATACTCCATCTTAATTTTCAATTTATTAAACATAAAAGGGATAAACAAAAGAAATTGAGCTAAAAATCCCTAATTGATTAAAGGATCTCAAGATAAAATAAATATTGTGCGTGTTTTTTTCATTTCTCTTTTTCAAGGGGAAATAACAATATCTTTATTTCAACCAAGAAATGTTAATATCATATTTTATAGTTGTCTAAATACACATATCCACTAAGGCCATACTTGAAGACTTAAACCAACATGATGAAATTTGTAAATGCCCATAATCTCCTACTATATATAGGCATTACCAACACATCATAAACATCATAAACCAATTTTTTTAAAGATAAATAAATACCAACAACCATTTAAATTAGGGATAAACCATCACATCTTTCTAAACATGTGGAAATACCATAGTCTAGTAATATCTCAATTTGTTAATGCATTTTGTAGCCCATATCATATCCTCCAACAAAGACTTAAATAAACAGTTGCCACTGAGGTAGATAAGAATAAAGCTTGCCTCTAATCAAAATTAGATCAAGATGACGTTCCTAACCATCAAATTCCTTATTAGATAACTCATATGCAATTAGTAGAATATGTGATTTTGTAATTGCACCTAAAGAACAAAAATTCACTAAGTTACTCCCTGATTTGGTAGATGAGATGGGACAAATTGATATAAGGGCTTTGAATTTTTCCATTCAACCCTCCAATCACCAACCTAGAGTCTCCATAGATTTTCATCTCACCAATGCCCATGTTCACTACTATTCTAATCACAATTTACACTTCCTTAAGTTTTACCATATTGTTGCTATCTTTCCCTAGATCATAAGTGAGAGAAATATAATGGTTGTTAAAAGTAAAAGAAAATTCCCCGCCCCCCCTTAGCCTTGGGTTCCTCTTCGATGCTTTATCAAGAAAACCTCAAGGCTTGGTTTTCAATATCCAAAGAAGTGATCTTCCTTGGCACCTTAATTTTCGCTATGGTCTTAAGACCTTCATAAGAAAAATAAATTTGATAAAACACTTGCAAAGGAGAGCCAACCATACCCTAGAATATTACATCGATCTTATTCAATCATATTTCCCAACATCTAGTTTTGGGGAGAACCTATTTTTCTACTACAATATTGTCATCCATCCACTTCTACAGAGTCTCCTTAGTAGACTCCCCTTCCCAAAGACCCTTCCCGTTTGAAAGCAACATTACTGTCATCCATACTTCCTTTGTAAAATGACCACCTACCAAAAGATTGCAGGAATCTCATTAAAAAAATTTCACAGGGCACAACAACATGGACTTTGCCATCCTCTTCTTAGTGAAACGTCCTAGGCATAAACTATGTTAGATAAGGATAACCACATGGACAACTTATTCTTGAGAGGGACCTTAACTTCAAAGTTTGGATTATCACATTTTTTGTTCTTCTTCTTACCCTTACAAAAACATAACAATATAACTAACAAAAGCATTATATCTCTCTTCCATTACATTATTTTACCACACGAGTGTATCATCCTCATCTTTCAACTTGATAAAAAATCAGCTAGATTTTTGGATAAAGTCCTATCATTCCCTTTCTTGTTCACCTTCTAAACCTATTTCTATTAAGTTTCTCTACCCCACCTTCCATAATGATGCATCATGAATTTATGTACATCATTATTGTTTTATGTTAATTAACCTTGAAATTAAATTATGCATGCCTTTACTCCCTATCCAAAAAAATTGACTCCAACCAAGACTCTTCCTCCATTAACTATTCTCCATATTAACTAATTGGCAACTAAAGAAAAATATAAAACCAAAACCTTTCAAAACAAGAAGAAAAATAAATTTACAAATATTTCAATTCACACATTAATATGAATGCATCCATATATTTTTGGACATTACCTTTGGTCACAAATAAAAATAAAAATAAAATTTGTAAAAACTTTTCCTTATCTTATACTTTCATTTTCTTTAAAAAAAACAACTAAATCTAAATTTATTGTTCACAACTCTTCTGTATAAATGATCCACCCTTTCATGCAAGGGAATATATATATATATGGTCATTTGGGTCACCAACAAAACTTTGATCACTTTCATCAATTGAAAGCCAATTTCATGACACTCAAAGGAAAGCAAAGTCAATTCGATGCCTCGCAATCAAATTAAAAACAAAGCTTACGTTTGCTATGATGATATTGTGCAGGCCACCTGTCTCACTTTTGTTTGGTTAATATCCAAATTTTGCCTACTCGAAACCTTAGAATTTGGGGTTTCATTTTAATAAAGCATAGTTTTTTTGGTTTTTTTAAAATGTGTGATTCCAATAAATTTAATTTGAATAAAATTAAGAAAAAATGTACTTTAAAATAATTAAATTAAAAAAAAACATTTTCTCATTTTTAATAATTAAATTTTTAATTTTTAATTTTTTTCTAAATAATACTAAATTCTATTATGTATAAAAATTACTGGTACAAAATTGCCATAGCGTCATCTGTGAAAGCCTGAACACTGAGTTTGATAGTCATGATAAACAAAATGAGTCTGGACTGCCCTGGGAGGGAAACCAGTCCTTTAAGAAACAATTTGGCTACCCTTGGAAGGGAAACCGGCCTACAGTTCATACAAAACATCCTAACAGAGAAATATATGCTAAAAATAACATTCAGCTTTTTCCGCTGAGCCTTGAAACATGTAGACAAAAAATTCCAACAGTGATTGAGCAGAAGTACCAAAGAAAGCTGAAGGCCAAGAGAATCATTGATCATGGACCGGGGACGGTGGTTCCTCCACAACTCTGCACCAATATTCATCTCTGCTATCGTCCAAATCTTCTTTGGTAATGCCTTCCTTGCCAGCAGCCACTTCTAGCTTGCGCTCCTTGTCCTGGGAAGGTTGAGTGAAACCTGCAGGTGAATCCGGTCTTTTGGAGATACTCTTGACTGGAGAGGGCAGGGGAAAGGTGCAAGGGAGGGGTCAGGGTGAGGAGACTCTTCTCTAAGAGTCACAGTGACAAAAGTAGTGACTATGGGTCTATCTAGGGAACATTCAAAGCGAAAGTGAACTCTTTGAGAGGTTTGACGCATGGGAAGGCTGGCAGACCCACGGGAGATAGGAGGAATTGCTGCTCTGGGAGGGTCAACAGAGGGGGGAGGAGCAGGCTGAGCGAAATGGACGTTTTAAAAATGGCGGGCACGACCTCTAAAGCTGCGAGTCACCGGAGGATGGTCTTCGAATCCGAGCTAGTAGAGGGCCGAGAATGGGAAGCACGGCCCCGACTAGAGCCACGCCGACACCTCATTCTGTGGCGGAGGCGCAGCATAGTAGCAGGGGTGGGATGGTAGTACCTATGACAATTGGAGCAGACAAGAAGCCCAGGAAACCTACAGCTATCAGCAGGCTGAGCATAGTGAAGAGAATTGATACCACAGAAAAAAACTCTGAGAGAAATGGTGTCCCGGCAGCGTTTCCAAACAGCCAAGGAGAGTGCAGCGGCGTCCTGTTTGTGTGCAAGCGCTAGGCTCAGCACAACCAGGAGGGCAGGCACCACTCAGAGGAGGCGGAGAACCACAACTGTTACCATAGCAAGCCGAACAACCGAAGACAAACGCCATTGCAGAATGAACAAACAGAGCGAATTGATGTATCATCTGAGCAGGAGGTGTAATGGCTTTGCAAGCTGGCGGAGTAATGAGCTCATTAATGCATGTACAGGGGGCCATATGGCCACCCCACGCGAGCTCCTTCGGGAGTCGCGTAGGGACTGACGTCCCATCACCCCAGGCATACATCCGCATCCGGAGAATTAAATTTTTAAATTACAAAAAATAATATTTTTAAAATAAAAAGTGTATATTTATATAAAATATTTTTTTTTAATAAATAAATTAATAAAATTTGACAATAAAAAACGTGATTTGATAATAATTTTTTCCTATTTAAAATAAAAAGTGTGTATTAGTATTTTTTTTATTTAAAAAGTTCATATATTATAAATAATTTTTAAAATTTTAATTTGTATTAAAACAACTCGATGTTATAACAAAATTTGTACGTTTAATAATTTATAAAATAAATTGTAAACTTTGGGGAGACATGAATGGGAGAGGCCCTATTTGGCTTTCATGGAAAAATAGTGTTTCAATTCATATGGGGCCTTGGTATAACAACCAATAACCAAGTTGAGTTCCTCAATTTGTGGGAAGGTTTAGAATTTGCTATCTCGAAGAAAATTGTTAGGCTTTTGGTTTGTGGCGATTCAATATTTGTCATCAAACAACTTATCAATGAAATAAAAAAAGGGAATGTTTTGATGGTTCTCCTATTCCCCAAAGAATTGCATTAGTTGTCCCTCAATTGGAACACTTGGTTCTGATACATGTATATAAACATTTGAATACAATGGAGAATAGGTTGGCCAAAATAGGATCCTCTTTAGGCCAGGGTAATATAACAATAAATCGGGGTATTTTAAAAGAAGATGATGTTCCTTAATGATCGACAACATCCAAGATTGCATGGCCAACAACATGGAGTACACCTCACTCAATAATTTATTTCTCTCAATCTCGAGGTTGTTCGCTTCACACTCAGGTCATTTTTGGGCGCATATTCTGAGGCTAATGGGTTTGGTGGTTCAAGAGTCACATGCTCTGTGGGGCCCACTATTTTTTGAAATTCATCTGTGATGACACCTACTTCACAAATAGTGGCTATCATTCATAAATATTCCCTGTCCAGGGTGGTACTTGCTCTTAAATTGTACTCGACAAGAGTTGGTGCATTCAAATTTGGAAAATATGGTATTCTTATCGAGAAGAGAGATGGAGTTAATATTGTTTCCATGTTTCCTTTGTCTCTAATCTTCTCACCTTCCTTCTGAAGATCTTTGATCTACAGTTGATTTTTTGTCACTATCTGGCTCGTGGAAAAGCCTTTGTCGGGATTATTTAATGGCTTCTCAGGTTTTCTCGGGTCTTTATGGGATATTGTACCACTTTTGTGAGTGGTTTAATTTGGCTAGAATTTTGTTATTATCATTCTATTGGATTTCATGGATATGGTCAAGAACTCTCAGATTCCGACGTTGGTTATGGACGATTCGACGATTGATAGGATATTGATGTTGCCTCTGTTGGAATCTTGTCAAAGACATGATGATATGGTGGACAAGCAACACCAATCCTTCCAGCTTCTCCTTGAGGCAAAGATTTTGCGCCACCTTAGCAACATGGAATTTGTTCTAAAAGGATTTTGTGAGGAAATCTCTTTCCTTAGTGCTTGGGTGGCAACATTGGAAAACATCATCTCTGATAATTTTTATATGGCCTTGGGTGGTATGGCTCTAGTGATGCTCCTTCACATATGAAACTTCAACACCCTCGTGATGATGATCTCTCAGGAAAGAGGCGTGGCTGATGGCTCTCTTCGATGGTCACTATAACCTCTAATTTTGTTTTATGTTTCCTTGTAAATGTTGGTTACTTCTCGGGTCCTTTTGTCACGTATATAGTTGTGAAGTTTTTTGTTTTTGCATGAATGGTAGCGTCAATGATGGCTTTTTGAATGTAAGCACTGCTGAAAAAATATCATTAATTCAATCTTACAATGAAATGTAAGGGAACTGGCCCAAAATCCAGACATTACTAATATAATATATTTACCTATTTCTTTAAAAAAAATTGTGAAATTCATTGAGGAAATTATTTTAAAATTAAATTAATTTGTTATATGAATAACTTATTTTTTAAGACATTGTTGAAATTAAATAACAATTTTTTTTGTAGATTCACAAACTTGTATTACATGAATATATATGTACAAACCATGCCAAAGATTGACCCCCTGACCAACTCTAGTATTCTTAAGAGGAAACCAAATTGAGAAGACCAATCAAGGTTCAATCTAGAGTGTTCCAAAATCCACAGTTGGAGCTGGTAGTAACCAAACTCATCATTACAATAGTTACAAAATTTGGTTGTGAAAGCCATAAAAACTAGATAAGAAAAAATATTGGAAACATGAAAACTGTGAACCATGGGTATTGTTGAGTGTATTGATGGTGGCTTTGCACCACAAAGAGACATTTAAACTAAATAGCTAGAGATGGTTACACATGGTGGCCAGGAGGTGATAGATCTCTATCACGCAGAAATGTTGTCTCCATTCACTATATTATGCCATCCATAATATGATAAAGTAGGTTGAGCTTCTACATGCGAAGGACGAGCACCCCTGCTTTCATTGTGGTATAATAAGAATTTTCCCAATAGATGCTTAATATGTCTATATAAATCTGTGTGTAAGTAATGATTGAGATGAGCCCTTAGCATACCCAAATCCAAGACCCAATAATCCACTTTCTCCAAGATGTCAGAGTCAAAATTTCATTTCTTTCATCAACCAATTCTTGCTCAATATCCAATATTTTGTGTTGAACCACTAGGGTGGTGTGTTCATGGTGGTGGTGTGTTCATGGTAATGGTATGATGAGGCTCAGTTTTGGGCTTGAGCACGAGAATTACTTAGAGAACCAATGCCCCTAGCCCCTCTTCTCGAACAAGTTCTCTCCCTTGGCATTGGGGCCAATTCAGGGAGAGCACATTATAGTCTAAAGGAACAATATATGGGGAAACCTATAGGGGAGAGCAGGGGAATCCAAGAGAATTAGCGGGGAGACTCCAAGAAGGAGCTTGAGCAAGAGGGAGAGGAACCAAAAGGGAGTGGACGTCAAGAAGGTTACTAACACTCACACAAATAACTAGCCTTGTGTAACTGAAACCAAACCAAAAATTAGAGATGATGAAAAGAAATTCAGTGAGACGATATACCTGAGTGATTCCTAATGCTAGAAATTGAGGTTGTTAATTGGTATAAATAGAGAGAATCAAATTTTCTGCAACAAATAGGAGTGTAGGATGATAATTTTTGAAACAAACACAAACTTTTTGAATGCAAAGTGACAAGGTGAGGAAGGCTTGGACTTTCAATTTGCTAAGTAGTGATTATGGCACAAGAAAATCTTTTTCCCTCTCACTCATAAACACTCATACACTTAGAAACATATCTAAAATATGAAACCAATACAAACCTACCTTGTACATTCCTTTACCCATTTAAAAACTGTCACCCACTCGATGGATAGATTCCATTTAAATCACCCCTGAAAGAATGCTTGGGGGTGAGTAATTGCCCCATCGAGCGAGACTTCAATGCCATATATAGGATATTCCTAATCCAATGTGAAATTGACACCTCGTTTCGGAAATCTAGAAGATGTCTCCCAATTTCGTCCTCGCCTTGTGTGCCATCCTTAAGGGCCTCTTAAGCGCATTGGGGTTATATTTATTACGCCATAGATCCTCGTGGATCATCCCCATTCGACATGAAATTGAATAATCTATTTTAAAATAATTTTATTATATAAAATAATTGATTCTTTCATTTGAAATTAAATCAGCTAATAAGACAGGAGGGTTACAACTATTAAGAGACAAGTTTTAAGTAATCATTATTGTGGACAAAAAAATAGTAAGTTTTAATTGAGAAATTTTTTGGGAATTTTTATAAAGAAATCCAGCCTTACCAACATTAAATAATATTATCTTTGATAAATTTCTTAATGTAGATTATTAGATTTCATATAAGGGAATTTGAATTGCATGAATGTTAAACAAAACTAACGACACATTCAAAACATGGACGACAACTAATTAAGTTTCAATCAAATTCTTTTATTAATTAAAGAATAATTAATATATAAATACATAGTATTAGATTGATGTAACTTCTATTTTCTAATTCTTGTTTAACCTTGATTATGTGAAACATATGAATTTGATTTTTAAAAAATTTTATTATAAGAATTTTATATATTTATGTTTAATTTTTATTAGATAAATTTTAAGGGATTTTTGATGAGTTTGAAATTTGTAATTTTTTTATTTTAATATATATATATATATATATATATATATATATATATATATATATATATATATATATTAACCAACAAAGTTATTATTATTTATATTGTAAAGTGTAATAAAAATAAAAAAATAATTTGTTTTAAGTCAAAACACCTATAGTTTATATATTTTAGTTAAAAGTCTAAACTTTAAATAGATAATAATAAAATAAATATAAGATCAAAGTTCGTTTATATATTTTAGTTAATAGTATAAACTTCAAATAGATAATAATAAAATAAACATAAGATTAAAGCTCCATTATAGATAAATTAAGAGGTAATCATATCAACGTTAGAGGGGATTATCATGATCAATTAAGGGGAGTCACAACTATAAGTAAGGGTTCTGAATATGCCAACTACACTGACTCTCTTCTCTTGGTGGGAGGTTCAAGATGCTTAGGCCTTTCAAAAATAGCAAAGGCCAACATCAAATATTGTTATCATGGAAAGATGGGTTGGGGGACAAACTCACCAAGTTCTCTTGTCTCACATACAGTTATTTGTTGTATAGATAGTGGGACCTACTTTCACCTAGTACGGGAGGAGCTAGATGGTTTATTATTCAAGATATATGGGGCTCACCCAAAAATTCTAGAAGCTATTAGAGAGAGAGATGTAGGCAAAGAAAAATAGTTTACAAAGGGACTTGACCTAGGCCCATGCAATCTTGGCTAGGGGACAAAACTTGAATAAATGTTTAAGGGTCTCCTCTTACCCACACTACGGATAACCTCAAGCTTTTATACACCTAGATAAGATAACAATTATCTATTAACAAGCCTACAACAACTAAGCACCATGCAAAAAATTATATCTTGCAAGGTATCAAGGTCAACTTCCAGATACCGTGATACTAGAATAACTTTTTCTTCTTATATTTCAAGGGTCATAACTTGTTGACTTGGAGCTATAAATAAGGCTTTGAATACATCCATTTATATGCCATAGTAGTCTTGTATATAGTAAAGGTCATGGCTTTCTCCCGCTTACAATTTTGTGACCTACAAGTCTAATGGCTTGGAAGGTTGAGCTTAACCCATCTAAATGAGACCTATGATTCTCTCCAAAATGAACTTGTCAATGTTGCCTATGATAAATTTAAATTTAAAGTAGGTTGTAGAGAACTAATTCCACATTAGGATACCAAACAAATCATTAAAAAGGAAAAATCCATTCTTAAAAATCCTTGAGGCAAAAAACTAGACAAATTCAATATAGGGTTTATCACCAAACTTCATAAGAGGGTACCACCATGGGAAATAACACCAAACAAAATAGATATTTTTGGGAGACATGCCTTCTAATATTGGTAGGATATATCCTCCTAGGCCTTCCACACACATTGTAAAACAGAAGTACCAACAAAATTAACATAATAAGGGTTGATGAGCACGATCTAAAGACAATCTCCCTCTAAAACCCACTTTCTTAGTGGGATGATTTGATTGATTTGGTGTTTGAGGAGAACTTTACATGTATCATTTCCTTTTACAACTCACATTATCCATTTCTCATGATTCATTGGAGGTGATTTTGATAGTACCCAAACATTCAAACTCTTATGGGATGCAACATAACTCCTCTTTAATTCGATGGAATTTCTCTCTTTTATCACTTTTTTCCAATAAAGAGTTTCTAAGCACATTGTCATGCTTTGCATAGGTTACTTTAGAGGGAATTGAATAACAAAAGTAACAAACATGCATTACAGCCAATAAATTTATGTAAATTTGCAACATTGTAGCCAAGGCTAGAGGTTTTGTAATTCATTTATTTATCTACTTTTCCACGCTCTACACCAAAGCTTCAAAGAGATCATTTTTAATGCATAAAATGAAAAAAATATACCCAAGAATTTGAAAATATAGCCATATTGGATCTAGACTAGTTCAACAAGGCCAATTAGTCAAAAATAAGGCACTATCTTATGTATAGCATTTCATTTTGTCCCATTAAAAATTAGAGCCCAAGACAACCTATAAAACATCCAAGCATTATATGGTATTAACCAAAAATGTATAATTGTCTAAAATGGTAAAAAATTAGTCATCAATAAACTGACCCGTTAACCAATTGGCCAAGTTAAAGATTATAAAAGAAAATACCTTGAATTGTCCTTGTTTAAATTTTTAACACAACAACAAGTACATTAGGGATTAAAGAACGAATACATGCATGGATGGAGCCACGGGGAAGCCTTGCCTTATTAATTAATAAAAAACACATCTTCTTCAAATTTGTTTTGTGTTAATAGAAACATGATTGAAGATATACACATATCAAAAACCTATGCTCGCTCTCATCTATATATATTTTTGGATATACACATATCAAAAACCGATGCTCCCTCTCAATAAATTTAGCCACTATTTTCAATAATCGGCATCTAAAGGAATTATTCCTAGATATCACATCTTAAGAAAGGTAGCCACTTTTTTCAATAATCGACATCTAAAGCAATTCATTTTCCATACTTAGCAGTCTAATAATAACGATATAAATTTTGTTAAAATGCCTAGCGTTCAGTCATATTCATCAAAATAAACCATAAATATTTGGTGGTATTGTTGTACATTAATATGTTGCTTATAATGAAAGGCAGTAGGTAGTGTTAAAAAAAACAAAGAATAGAAATGAAAGTAAATAATTTAAATAACATTTTAAATAATAAATAAAATAGAAAAATAAAAATATAATTATATTATATTTTAAATGAAAATAAATAAATATATATATATATATATATATATATATATATATATATATATATATATTAAACAACTATTAAAATGTAAATACAAATAAATATGGTTGTTAAATTTTATTAGTGTGGCTAGATTTATTATATGAGGTGATTAAGATTTGAAGTTCATAATTGTTGGGAAGAGATATTCAAAAAATTATATTAAAGATTGGTGTAATTCAAATTAGATGCTATCTTTAAATAATTTTAACATTTTTATTTATTTTTAAATGGCAAACTAATCTCACAAATTATAAACATATTAATAAAATTAAATGAATTAAAACAAGTTAATTTTATTTATATACACATAATTTTCTCACACATACATATATAAGCCTAGTTTAATTTATAAATGAAATAGACTTTTTTTTTAAGAAAAAATGTGTTTTTTGTTATTTAAAATATATTTTTGAATGCATAATATATAGATTAAGAACTCCTAAAATACTAGAATTCTACAGATTAAACAACTTAAACTTAATTTTTTAAAAAAAATTATCATATTTTAATTAAAATTAATATAAAAAATTCATGAAAAATCATTTCGAAAACTTTAAATTTTCAAAACCCATATTTCATAAAATAATAATAATCCCTTTTCCTAGAAACAATCTACTTCAATCCTATTATTCACTATCTATGAATCCTATTCTCTAGTTATTGTACCTGCCGCTGGCAGGATACTACGCATTAGGTTTTTCCTGATAGTGACATTAATTCACCTTGATTAGACACATGTTTTAAAAAAAAAATTATTTTTTCCATGGTTCATCTATAAGATTTATTATTGTTTGTTTATTTTAATTATTTTAATTTGTTTTGCTGAGATTCCATACATTGCAAAATTCAACATGTTATTGCAAATTGCATAGATATTTGTGCAGTTCATAGATGTCCATCATTAATGGTGAGCGGCTATTTCGTATTTCGATATGTCAAAGCTCAACTTATGTATTTCTCGGGATATCCTCGCATTAAATCTATTCATACAAAACCAGGTGAAATCTCACAAATATTGTCACAAAGCTAAATACTAAATGTGAATATAGTATTTCATTCGGGAAAACATTAGCAACGATTTTGCTGGATTAGCCATTTAATCCATTTTTTCCAAATCCGCCAGTGAAGGTCAATCAAGATAGACTGCAAATCATTAACAACCAAATATTTTTGGGACGTCTTTTCATACTCAAGCTGCTTCACGGACGTCATTGCAATACTCAAACTCAAACTACTACATTGATGATGTGAAACTCTAGCAGGTCAGGAGAGTTTTTTCATATATTTATCTGTGATTATATAGGCGTATAAATACATTTTTTGGAATAATAATTGAAATATACAAACTCACTTTTTAAACATCCACAATTATCTAGTCTATCACATGCGTGACTTAAAGTTAGTACATAAAATAGAAATTTGTTATGAATTAATTGACATGATTTAAAGATAATTAAACATTTAAAAATGGTGAAAACGGTTGGCCCCGCCCAGGTCGCGCGAGCAAGTAAACGCGCGATTTTCGTCGGATCTATCACTCCCCAGATCACACGATCCTCATCAATATCGCGTTGTTTCAAAGGCCGATGATTAGCGCTCCAAAATAACGCGATGCGGGCAGTATTGGACAGGTGACGTGGCACCATTATACTAGATCACGTTTTTTTTTTGACAAAATTTTATACCACCTTTACAACGCGTGAGACTGTTGGTTTCTATAGCCCCGAAACCGCCCTTCCTACCCTGGTAATTCGATGAGAAAGCGGGTGCTCCATCTCAAGGGCGGCAACAACCTAAAAGCCATACCTTGCGTTACGCAGATTGAATCTTTTGCCGAATTTTATGAAATTTTCACCAAATTTAGGTAATTTTTGATCTCCCGCCATTTTTTAGTCTTCTCAAACTTTGTCACTATTGGGATGCAGACGAGAAGCTCAAGTGCGACAATGGCTTCTGATGCTGCTTCTGATAATGACACCCAAGTGCTAATTGCTCACTATGAGTCTTCTATCCTTCTTTCCATTTTCGTAAAAGATAATTTCTTCATCTGTTAAGTAGAAACCTAGCTGGATTAGAGTCGGCATTGTAAAACCCTAGCTGTATCAACTGCATTTCATTCGGGTTTGTTCGCTTGCCAGAATTTGATACCGTTAAGATTAAGTTCAATAAATATGAAATTGAATCTTTCTTGGCCTGAAATCTGCTTTAACGCAACAGTTGTAGTCGTGGGAAGTGACCTAAAGTCCAAATGTCTCAAAATTGGCTTAGCGAGGGGCTTTGCCAGGCTTTTTACTAACTGGTGGTCACATTGTTATTAACTCGAAGGTCTCACATGACCTCATTACTAAACCATTGCACGATAGACGCGACCGTTCTATAGCTTAACTGAGGGTGATGCCAATCCATCAATTCTTTGAATGCCGGTGTAACGGTGCATTGGTTCTATTGACCATGGACACAAGCCCAAATCCATTTAAACATGGGCATGCTAAGCACCTCGAAGTTGTGAAGATTGAGGGCTTATATCTTCAGTTTACATGAAGGGCCTTCTTATCAGTATTGGATCTTGATGAATGTTACCTTGTGCTTCGCAACCTCGAGGTGTATCTCAAACCTGGGTTTAGATGGGTATGGGCTACTATATTATATAGTATGGTTTGATTGTTGTTATATTGGACTTGTTACACTCGCACCAGACGGTTTCCAAGTGATCTCACGTTGTCACATGGTTTTCTTTCAAGTTGATCAATCCATGCTTGAGAATTTCACTGATATAGGTAATTGTAGAAAGGAAATTACATTGCAAAGAAAAATTTAGTTTGAACACGACGGAGTCAGTTTTAAGTGAAGACCAGTCATCCCCACAAAGTGTCTTGATGATGTTGGAGCTTGCGATGCGATCGCAATCGCAATCGCATCTTATATTATGTTACAATCGCAAATGGTTCTAACATGGCCCGATTGTTATGTGAAGTATGAACTTGATACCGTTTATGGACTGGATTTAATTCCTTTATCGCGCATCTATTCTCAATCGGAATCGGAACATTCAAAATGGCCCATTTGTATTCTCAAATTCCGGATCTGATGCATATAATTGGCCGGATTTCATTTGTTCATCGCGCGTCCAAATCCATTGTACACCAAAACTTGTTTGCGAACGTGATGAGCTATTATGAACTCGATTTAATGACTCATCGCGTGTCCAAATGGCCATGTGATGTAATTACTCCAACTGACAGGGTTCAATATTACCTTTCGCGTTCATTACAGTCAGGCTTAACGCTTACACCGAGGTTCGTTCAAAGCAGGAAAAAAACAAGCATAAGCAATCTGTGTATTAGTTGCTGTAATACTCTTTTCTGAATAAAAGTGAGAAATTGTGATTGCTGTTGGAGTTTGCAGTACTTTTTGTAATTTCCAAATTGCACACATATGTATTTAGCTTCCTTCACTGTTTTGAATTACCACATATATTGTGGTGTTTGTACTTGTGAACTTAGTTAATAAGGTTTTAGTATATGCAGATCTAGGCTTTGATAGGTGTAAACTAAGTTCCAAGTTTTAGGACCTGTATGTCTCATTCTGTGAGTGCAGATCTGAACTATGAAGTTTAACAATGCCATCGAAATATGATATTGTGTTCAGGCTCTAGTGTGAAGTGCAAGGCAGTGAATGCATAGATGTTGCCAATGAATGAGTGTGTTGTTGAGAACAAAGATGAGGTGTGTTGATTCTATTGCTGCCAGTAGTGCTACTAAGATCACAGATGGCTATAAAATGAGGTTTTGATTTTTCTTGGATAGCAAGGAGAAAAGATTCAACAATCTACATGAGTTTGGATGGTGGGAGGCTATATAATTTGAAAGCAGGGGAAATATTCAAGATATTTGTAAAGTTCAAAGAAACTTAGTTTCAATGAGTATACAAAATAATGCAAAAGAGTTCTACAATATGAAAACCAAAAAGTGTGCATGTTGCATGAAAAAAATGAATGTTAAGTCATAATAAAATTTGTCAATGAAGAGATATCTTGTTGGGTCCGTGCATTTGAGGGGTTGGAATTGGAATTTTAGCACAAATATCATCAATTGCCATAACTAGAGGAGATCCATTGTCCTTAGCATGGTTCATTTATTGGAGAGGTATGGTTTATATGGGCTTAGCCTCTAAGATTTTGTTGTTCACTGAATCCTTGATTCTTGATGGTGGAATTGTGGTATATAATTCACAAGGCCACAATAGTTTGAATGATCTACCACAAAATTATGAGGCTTCCACTATCAGTATTGATGCCTCTAGCATGCAGTTGTGAGGCATATGCTTCTTGTGTAGATGGCACCAACAACATCAAATGTTGACATCACCCGAAACATAATAATTATGGGGGCATATTATTTGTCATAATGATAGGCATAAAGTTACATTTCAAAATGAAACACAATGCCAAAATTGTGCATTTCAACAACACAATAAATGGAACAATCGAAAAACCTAGAAACTCTACCTACAGAGTTATATTCGAAGATCAATGCTAGTAAGTGAATACTTTATCTATCACAGAGAAGGTTGCAAAAGACAACACTAATAAAATGAAAAGCACTGTCAAAATTATAAACTTCAAATAAAGTGTAAGGAACATCACATAAAAGAGAATGATTAATAAACCATGAGATATTCTATACCGAAAACTAGAGACCCAGTACATTGTCCACAGTTTGTATCAAGCATGGAGATTTTAATGCCTTTTGGGGAACATTCTCACAATACATGGGCTGCAAAAGCATTATTCACCAAATAGAGGACAAGGTCAACGAGTTTCTTTTCAAAGAAGGGTTATCTATATAGCAAGGAATCTCTGTATAGTAGAGTTGTCATGATTCTCACACTTTCTGAAATTTTGAACACGGCTACTACACTAAAAGAAACCTCTACCACTTAAGTTGATGAAATTCCTACTAGTCAAATTTGACTAATAGATATAAGGTGCAAGTCAAGGGAAGCACGCAAGCTACTTACCTTTAATATTGACGGAGACAAAGAGCTAGGTCCACGAGAAGAAAAATAAGCAATTTCAGGAGCAAGTGTTTTGCCCAGTACTGTTTCTGCATCAGCTATTCTCAAAACTGGGTATCTGCAGAATAGCTCAAGGCATTTTAAATATAAATCTTCCGGGAAATCACATAATATTTCCCGGAAGATTTATATTTAAAATGTTATGGATCACAAAAGCTTGCACTCTCAACTCAAGGCATCCTTAGTCAAATCTCTCGTTTGGGTTGTCAGCTCTGAATGCAGGCTAATGGATATGCTTTTATCCTTGAAAGAATGATGTGTTACCTTGATGTTCGTATGTAGGAAAGAATACTTGTGCCCACTTCAAAGTCCACTTGAACACATGGAATAAGGGGGGAAGAAATTATTGTCTTGGTAGGAATCTGTGCATAAACCACTCCAATCCCTTTGGCACTGTAGACACCCAGAGCTGCATCACTACTTGGCCTTTGAGTTCTAGTTTGGAAACATAGAACAAACTTTCCCTTTGCTAAAGTGGCATTCAGAGATCCCGCCTTGCACGTCCTGCAGATAAAGTCTTCCTTTGAGAACTATGAACTCCTTTAGTGTCAGATAATGAAAAAAACGCAGAAACTCCAACATTAAAGTAATACATTGTAAAAAGAGTACCTTGCTCTGGAGGCAGCTGCATCAGTAGAGGCAATGTCTTCTGCATACACAAGCCTATAGAACTTCACACCGTGCTTCGCAACCTCGAGGTGTATCTCAAACCTGGGTTTAGATGGGTATGGGCTACTATATTATATAGTATGGTTTGATTGTTGTTAAACTGGACCTGTTACACTCGCACCAGACAGTTTCCAAGTGATCTCACGTTGTCACATGGTTTTCTTTCAAGTTGATCAATCCATGCTTGAGAATTTCACTGATACAGGTAATTGTAGAAAGGCAATTACGTTGCAAAGCAAAATTTAGTTTGAATGCTTACTTGAAATCGCCTTTAAGTGAAGACTACTGCCCCAAAAAGTGTCTCTTTGCTGGATGTTCTAGCTATATGTGATCGCAATGGCAATTGCATCTTATATTATGTTACAATCACAAATGGTTCTAACATGGCCCGATTGTTATGTGAAGTCTAGACCCGATACTGTTTATGGACTGGATTTAATTCCTTTATCGCGCGTCCGTTCTCAATCGGAATCGAAACATTCAAAATGGCTCATTTGTATTCTCAAATTCTGGATCCGATGCATATTATAGGGCAGATTTTATTTGTTCATCGCGCGTCCAAATCCGTTGTACACCAAAACTTGTTTGCGGATGCGATGAACTATTATGAACTCGATTTAATGACTCATCGCGCGTCCAAATGGCCATGTGATGTCAGCCATCCTTTTGATCTAAAATTAGTACCATAACTTCTACAATCTTTCAATCAATAACCGTAATCATGCATCATTTATATTTGGTTTTGAAATTATCCTATGAAGAATGAGACATATATCAATTCATGATCAATTTTCCCTGAATCATTATTGTAATCACTATAATAGACTGAATATATGAACAAATTTCTTGCATACAAATAACCACTTAACTCACCAATCTTTACATATTGGGATTTCATGTGATTAATCTCAATTTCATTTTTGCTTTGAGTTTGATTGATTTAAATCTTCCTTTCCTCCTACTAATTAATGAATGAAGGGTTTGAATGTATTGTTTTTCTTTAAACTATGAAAATGACGCATCTTCTTGCATAAATAAGAATGAATGGTACTGAAATTTTCTCTTGTTGATATTTTCAATATGTTTGATCTTCATCAAAATTTGATTATGTATGCATGAATATTTCCAATTAGGTGCTAAACTGAGTGAAATTTTGTGCATATTGGTCGATATTGTTGAACTCTTTGCCTATATCATTGAATAATGGAAAAGGAAAATGATCAACAACTTATACATTCCGTTTGAGATCACTTTGTGCACTCATTAATCCCTATGACACATCCAATGGTAAAGTTTATTATCGTAGAAAAATTCCTCTCACACCTTGCACAATTTTGAGACATTTGTAAAAGACAAACTGAGCGAACTAACTGTTAAGTTTCCAACCTTATCATCGAGCTTGAATACCAATCTTTAATAGTGGTAATTTCAAGGAAAATCAATAACATGGAATTTATTTAAAACATGTTAGCATTCACGCTTTTAGTTATATGATGATATATTGTGAGTCTCATTCTTAAAGTAAATTAACCCCATTCCCAATGGATAAGGCACCTGGTCAGTAATTATTTATGCCTTGCAGGGAGGCACCATACCTAGTAGGAGCCAAATGTTGTCGCCAAATCCAACCCTCATAAAAAAAACTAGGATACCTTTATGGATTCTCACCCACATAAGCATTTTCTTGTTTCGTTCAACCTTACTCCAGTTCCTAAAATCAAATTTGAATCCTTACAACCTACCCCTATTCATATAAAAGGTGAATCAACAAAATAGATTAGAAGAAATTTAAATGGAGTTATTGACATAAATGGCGTTGTTTAAAGAATCTCACATATCCATAAAGTGTATTTGTGTGTGTGTGTGTGTGTTTTTTTCAATCTTATTAATCATACATAAAAAAAAATACAAACAATTAAAAATTAACATCACTAACTAGCACATGTAACTAAACATAATTAAAAAAAATATTTCCATAATTAAGAACTCCACAAAAGTGGGAAAGTTGTCCACAAAAAGGGGAGTAATGTCCAAAAGGAGGGAAATATAAAGATTCGCTATAATAAACTAATTTAAAAGTAACCGTGTTAAATTTTATTGAATTAATCAATTAAGATAACATAAAAATAAATAATGGTAAAAAGCAAGGCTTATAGTATAAGGTCAAAATAAAAATCTAAAGTGAAAGTAATTTAACATTTTGTCATTAATTTCAAAGAATTACTTGTTTGAAATCAATCAACATTTTTGAAATGTTATCATCTAAATTAAATTGATCAACATTTATAAATTATTATCATTATATGATTTACTTATATTTACAATATTAAAAATAAAATATAAATCTAAACCTTTTAGTAACATTTAATTTTTCATTGACAATCTGCATATTTTATTATGTGAATCTAATAACATAGAATTCAATAGTTTATATATTAGTTACTACTCACGTTTATAAAATTCAAATAAAATGTAATCATTCATATATTATTTACTACTCACATTTGCAATTATTAAATTGTTAATAATTTGAATTACAAAGCTAGTTATATATAGCTCCAGCCATAGGAACCATAGGAACAATTGTTTAGATTAGTAAACATATATGAAAATAATTAAAATTTACAATAAATTACAACAAGTAATGAGACTATAAGCTCTTTGAACATTTAATTCTCTGTAACTCTTATTTGTAATTCAACACATATTTCTTCTCATTGCGATTAATGCATTTGCCAATGTTCCGATGTGATGCCCTTCCTTCGATGCGATTGATGCATTCACAAACGTTCCAATGCGATTAATGCCTTTTAAGCTGGAACTTCAAACACATATAAATCACAGTTCTTAAACACATTGGCTCCGCAATCGTCATCGGGACTTTTATTAACATGTTCCACTGTTATGATTTTCTCCGATGCGATTCGTGAGGGTCCCACAGGGTTAATAAATTCTTCTGTCCATTCGATTTATTATAATCTATGTATTTGCCAATGGTTTAAAAACCAACACCACTCGTCGGGCCCATGATGCATTAGACCCTACCTTTATATATCGCTCACCAACTATGATATATCAGCATACGACGCCACACACTTACATTGAAACTTAAGAAAATAATTAACCATAATACCTGCGACAATAACACATGGACTAAGGTTAAAATATCAACCACTGATATATTTTAAGGTTTGGGCCCATCAGCGAATTAACTTGTCTATGTTAAAACATAACAAAACCTATTACAAAGCCTCTCGGGCCATTTATAAATTGCGCATGAACATTGAAAAAATTGCATATAACATATACGACCAAAGGTTAAAAACCCAAAAACCTACTTATCAAATGCTCTGAATAATATGCATCGGGTCTGCTTTAAAACAATGCAAACCGCCCATTACAAAAATCTCTGATGCCGATTGAAAAACGGACGCGATGACAAATTTAACTCCGCCATAGTAAACAGGATCGGGTCCGGAGTTCATACTCTTTCGATGCCATGAAAGCATCCGGCCATTGCTATGGTGACTTATGTCAGTTCCCATTGCGATGATCGCATCGGAACATCGCCACATGAACAAGACACTGTGGGGACAACAGAGTTTTAACTAAAAACTCTCCCGCCATTAAAACAAAATATCTCTCTGTTTCATATTAAAACACTATGTTTTACCAAATACAAAGTCTGTGCCCAAAAAAAAAACAAAAACAAAACAAAACAAAACAAACAAACAAACAAACAAACAAAACATTTGAAATTGAAAAATGTAATCAAAAGACCACATTCCTAATGAGTAAAATATTGAATCTACCCAATATCTAAAAACTCAAATTGGCTAACTAAATTACGTTATTAAATTTTGAAATATACATTAAATATATCAAATATATAAATATACAAAATATTAAACAATTTTAATTGCTATATATCATGGCATGTAATTTTAAATAAAAATAACATGCAACTTTTTGAATAATAACAATAAATTCCTTATATATATATATATATATATATATATAACTTATATTTTTCTTTATTATAAATTCTTATAATAATATTTTTTATTTTAGCATTATAAATTTTCATATTCATATATATACTTTACGAAAAATGTAAAAGTCTTCAGATCGTAGACAATATGGCATTGCAATTGTAGTTGGGTCAAATTGGATTAACAAAATATTAGTAAAAAAAGATTCTAAACCTTTCAAATGGCAACATCTAGCAAATCCTCATAGACACGCTCAAACTCAAATTGCAACAATTATTTCTAATTTAATTTAACTATACTAAACAAAGCAGCAACTTTATTAGAAAGCAAATTTTCATAAACATGTTGAAACTCAAATTGCAACATTTCTATATTTACATTAAGTAGCAAGTAGTAGCTACTCTGCCATACTCATATTGATTCCAAAAATAAGCTAAGCATATGTACCAAGTCTAATCTACACATCAAATGCATATGCTCATGGGTCAACACAAAAGTTGTTTCACTATAATTTAGATATTTTTGATGAATTAAAAACATATTTTTTTTTTTCACTTTTCAAATTAGTTAGTAATGATAATGATAGTTAATATTATTAAAATTAAAATTTCATTATTAAAAAGATCTAGATTATAATAAATATTTTGAACTCACGATTTGATATAATTATTTTTGATGAATTAAAAAATTAGAAAAGTCTACATTATAATAAATATTTCGAAATTATGATTTGATGTGAATGCATATAAACTATTTTAA
The DNA here is from genome assembly GCA_034641835.2 of Pinus albicaulis. Taxonomy (NCBI): domain Eukaryota; kingdom Viridiplantae; phylum Streptophyta; class Pinopsida; order Pinales; family Pinaceae; genus Pinus; species Pinus albicaulis. The sequence goes on along the minus strand of CM076582.1, from coordinate 344,489,051 downwards.
AAAAAGTATTTTAGATTCAAAATATTTTGAAAATTATCCAATATTTTATTTCAATATAAAATTTATGATAAATTGTTCATTTTTTAATAATGTTTATTTTTTTTCTTATCCCAATATGATTTTGATATTTTATATTATCATTGATAATATTTTCATAATATCATAATTTTCTTTATTTTCTAATTCTTGATCATTCTATAATGTTTATTTTCTTCCAATTAAATACAAAAATGATTTTGATATTTTTTATTACCATTGGTGACATTCTTATCATAGTTTTCTCTATGTTTTAATTCTTAATAGCTACATAATGTTTATTTTATTCTTATGCTAGATACATTGTGATGATTATGATTTTTTATATTATTATTTATTAGGTCTTTATAATATCATTATTATTTTTTATCTTTTTCACTCCAAGGCGATGATTTCAAATCTTAATTAAGCCTTTGTAATATCATAATTTCTTTCTCTTCTAATTCTTCCTCACCATATAATGTTTATTTTTTGAATTTTTATATTATTATTGATTAATTAATTAGATTTTTATACTATTTTTTTTTTTTCTTAAATTTAAATGTAACAATATTTTTAATATAATACAAAATAATCAGTTTCTACATTCTTCGTTGATTTAATTAATCAATAAAATTTAAAGTATAACTTAAAATAACTATATAATATTAATTCATTATATTTTTTTAAATAGAAAAAAATACCAGAAAATTGTTATTAAAGAATATTTTTATTAACAACTACTAATTTTTAATTATATAACAATATTTTTTTTAAAGCGGATTGATGGGATAATAACCCATTTTCAATTATAATTATTAAACAGTAAAAAAAATAGTGTTATTGGATAACAACCCATCTTCAATTATGGTTATTAAAAAGTAGACTGATCTTTAATTATATGATAATTATATATAATTTTTGTGTTTAATAATTTTATTGGATATGGTTATTAAAGAGTAGACTGATCTTTAATTATATGAAAATTAATATATAATTTTTGTTTTTAATAATTTTATTGGATAACAACTTTATAATAATTTAGTACAACTTGAAATTGATTTTTTATTTTTATTTTTTTTTAATAAAGTAAATGTTGAGATGATTACTAGGAAAAAGATATAATTAATTATATATATGAGAATTGTTTTTAGTATGATTTTTTGAATGTTTTTTTGGATTTTTCTGGTCTAATTTTTTAGTAAGATAAACTCCAAAATAAAATGTTTAAATATATTTTTGGAATAAAAATTTGTTGAAATTGTAAATTTAAATTATTAAATTTGATTCATTTGAATCTGATGAATATTTTTTAATGTCCTTGAATCTATATATACATACAAAAATGTAACTTAACAAACAGAAAATCTTGATCTCAATAAAAAATTGTATTATCAAATTCTAGTGAAAAAAATCAAAATGTAGAACATTTAATCATCAAAAATTATATTTATGCCGTAAGGCGTCTTTATTTGAAAACAACTCTCCTAATTGTCACTGTGACAGTCTCTGCACCAATGGATCAAATGTTAGACGATTGAAATGTTTTAAGTCATTAAATCCATATAACTACCAAACTAACTCACCAAGCAATATTAATGTTTCTTCCACCTAATCATGAAATAAGATATAATCTTAACAACAAGACTGTAACGGCTATTGTACGGCTCACAACGTCAAACGCTTCCAGTTTTGTTGAGTCGTACACATTTGTTGATTTCCAAATTTTGCGTTAAATATGTAATCAGACGATTTTGACTCGGCGTACCATTTCCCTGGGGTTTTGAGGACCGCTGTAGCCCTTGTTCGTACTTTTTTCTACTGGTTTTGTACAATCTTGTTTCTTTTTGGTTCAATTTGAGCATTGGTGGCCTGATATGATAATGGCAGCGAGGGACTAATATTTATGACTAATTTTTTTTTATGTGAGAACAAAGAGTTTCTCTAGAATCAACTAGATCTTTAAAAAAAAAATTATTCACACTGTTTTATTAGGCATTTAGAATTTCAACATTTTTCAACTCATAATTTTTATTTTGTGCACTACATCAAAGGCTTTTGCAAAATTAAAGGTAGTTATTTTTATTTCCTTTTCATTTTTTTTTATTAGGAATTTAGAATTTCAATATTAGTCGATTCATAATTTTTATTGGTGCACTACATTAAAGGATTTTGCAAAGTTGGTGGTCAAAGTTAAGTTTGAGGTAGTTAATTATTCATTCACATTGTTTTATTAGGCATTTAGAATTGCAACATTTTTCAACTCATAATTTTTATTTCGTGCACTACATCAAAGACATTTGCAAAAGTAAAGGTAGTTGTTTTCATTTCCACTTAGAATTCTTGAAACAACAAATGAGATATGTCAGTGGCAAACCAACGAAATTCTTGAAACAACAAATGACAGAGATATGTCATGTCACTGTCATTTAATGCTTTTTCTTACTTTGTCTTTGCATATCTTTTTTCACTTTTAAAATTGGTTAGTAATGATAATGATAATTAATATTATTAAAATTAATTTTTTATTATTAAAAATATCTAGATTGTAATAAATATTTTGAGCTCATGATTTGATATAGTTATTTTTGATGAATTAAAAAATTAGAAAAGTCTAGATTATAATAAATATTTTGAAATTATGATTTGATGTGAATGCATATAAACTATTTTCAGAAAAGTATTCTGGATTCAAAATATTTTGAAAATTATTCAATATTTTATTTCAATATAAAATTTATGATAAATTGTTCATTTTTCAATAATGTTTATTTTTTTTCTTATCCCATCATGATTTTGATATTTTATATTATTGTTAATAATATTTTCATAATATAATAAATTTTCTTTATTTTCTAATTCTTGAACATTCTATAATGTTTATTTCCTTCAAATAAAATGCAAAAATGATTTTGATATTTTTTATTACCATTGGTGACATTCTTAGAGTATCATAGTTTTCTCTATGCTCTAATTCTTAATCGCTACATAATGTTTATTTTATTCTTATGCTAGATACATTGTGATGATTTGATTGTGATGATTTGATTTTTTTAATCATTGTTTATTATATTTTTATAATATAATTATTATTTTTTATCTTTTCACCCCTATAAAAACAAGGCGATGATTTTAATCTTTTATATTACTTTTAATTAAGCCTTTATAATATCATAATTTCTAAGCCTTTATAATATCATAATTTTTTTTTTTTTTCTAATTCTTTCTCACTATATAATGTTTATTTTTTATTCTTTTATATTATTATTAATTAGGTCTTTATACTATTTATTTAATTTTCTAATTTTTTAATCATTTTTATAATTTTTTCTTATATTTAAATGTAACAATAATTTTAATATAACGCAAAATAATATGTTTCTACATTCTTCGTTAATTTAGTCAATCAATAAAATTTAAAGTATATAACTTAAAATAACTATATAATATTAATTCATTATATTTTTTAAATAGAAATAAACATCAATCACAATCAGAAAATTGTTATTAAAGAATATTTTTATTGATAACTACTAATTTTTAATTATATAACAATATATTTTTTAAAGTAGAGTTATTGGATAATAACTCATCTTCAATTATAGTTATTAAGCAGTAAAAAAAAATAGTTTTATTGGATAACAACCCATCTTCATTTATGGTTATTAAAGAGTAGAGTGTTCTTTAATTATATGATAATTAATATATAATTTTTGTTTTTAATAATTTTAGTGGATAACAACTTTATGATAATTTAGTACAAAGGTGATGTCTAAGAAAAAAATATAATTATTTTTTTATATTACTTCGAGTGGATTTTTTGGGTTCTAAAAATTCTTGGATTTTTTCTTATTTGGAGTCATTGTTATTAATTTATCTCCTTTGGAGTTGCACTAATATTTATGATCATGTCTTTATTTTATTCCATTATTTTGTCGATTTGAAGACACTGATATTTTAGAGGTCGTATAGATTACCTCTGCCTCGTAATTTTCGTGTTTTTGTGTCGCTATTGTAGAAATTTAATACATAATATGTATTGCCTGGATTCTCTTGATCTAATAATTATATGCCACTATTAAATACAAAATCACTTCTACAAATCTTTGCTGAATTTGAAACACAATTTCCAATCATTATGTCATGAAGAAAGATCAATCACACATAACACAGATAATTTTACCGGGAAAGCATAAAGATAAAAACCACACTATCTTCTATTATGTATTATATCATGAATCATGAAACAAATACATACAAAGCTCTGATCCAAGAATTCTCAGTACATGAGCTAATTGTCTCACACTGCCATACAAAAATTGGCAATTTCCTTAGCCAATTTACTGTCTCCAGACAACCTACCTCCACTGCGCAATGCAAGCTGATAGCAATCTCTGAATGAATGGAATAATTCTTGCCTTTATTGCGCAATCCTCATAGGCACATCCAATGTGTGTGTGGCTGCATGTGTGCAACCAGATAATGTCACAACTGATAGTTATATTCCCTTTCACCTAGAACTCAACTGAGTCTCCACTGGATCTAACATGCATGCAGTTAATAGTAGTAAATCTTCAGTTGAATGTGGGACCACTGATTGTGAATTAATTAATAATTAATTCATTTGATCTCTGACTAGTGTATCATCAGTTACAACTAGAACAACTGAGTTTAACTCACTTAACTGAGTTAAACTACTTTACAACTTTCATAACTACACTTCCAACTCTGTTACAACTTTGAATCACTTGGTTACAACTAAGTCCACTTGCATGTCCCACCAACCAACCTCTTAACTTGAAATTCCCATAGATAATTGATTTTCCACTTCAGTTAACTATTTCCAAGTGCTCATTGAGAATATATTATTGTTTATTGTCCAACTATTATTAAGGGATAATAATAGTCGACATGCATCTATAAATAGACATGCAATCTATAAATAGAACTTTCACATACATCTATAAATAGACATAATCTATAAATAGAATTTTCTCATGCATCTATAAATAGACATCCACCTAAAAATACCCTGAGGCTCCATCCTAGTGTAGGTGCATAATTTTCACTAGGAGCTTCTTGTTGAATCTCAACACTCCCTCTCAACAAGAAAGGGATTATCCTTCACGTTCCTCCTGAGCGCCTTCGTCAGAATGTCTGCATCTTGATATTCCGTAGGAATGTACTAAAGCAACATGATTCTCCCCTGCACACAATCTCTGAGATGATGGTACCAGATATCTATATGCTTAGATCAATCATGAAACACGGGATTAATTGAGAGTTTAATGCAACTCTGATTATCACAATGAATCACTGTCGGATCTAAATGAGAACCAAACAAACCAACCAAGATATTTCTCATCCAGATAGCCTCAGATGCAGCTTGAATCATTGCCCTATATTCCACTTCCACTGAAATGAGTGCCACAGATCTCTGCTTTCTACTATACCAAGAAACAACTGTAGATCCAATGCTAAAGATCCTCCCTTGATGTGCTCTTTCTATCCGATGGGCCGCCCGCCCAATCTGCATCCATGAAGCCATGCAACTTCACCTCATCCGTCTATCTGTACCATAAGCCATACTCTGATGTGCCCCTCAGGTATCTCAGGACATGCTTGCCCGCCTTCCAAAAGAGCTTGGTAGGCTAACCATAGCTTCACTCAGCTGGTTAACCACATAGAAAATGCCCGGTCTTATGTTCACTAGATACATTAGCAAACCCACTAACTATTGATAGAAAATAGCATCCACTACCTCTCCAGAAGTAGCATTCCAAGGAAATAATGAAGGAGGCCCATATCCTTCATCTCGAACTCCATTGCAAGATCCTCCTTGGATGAGTGTATCAGATGCTCATCACCAGTTAATATTAAATCATCAACATAAAGAAAAATGATTAAAAGCTTACCCTCCACCACAATTTGGTATAGGTTTTCATATGCTTCACTTTTGGTGAAGCCCGGTCCGGTGAAATAACTGTCTATCTGAGTGTACCAAGAACGAGGTGCTTGCTTCAGCCCATACAACGCTATTTTTAGTCGGCACACATGCAACTCGCTGTTGAAGATCTCAAAACCTTCAGGCTGCTCTATGTACACCTCTTCCTCAATGATCCCATTGATAAACACAATTTTCACATCCATCTAATGAATGCACTAGCCCATCTGCACTAAGAGAGAAAGGATGGTCCTTATTGAAGAATACCTTGCGAACTAGGTGCAAAGGTCTCTTCATAATCTATCCCCTCGATCTGTGAGAAGCCCCAGGCCACAAATCCGGCCTTGTATTTCTAAACACTCCCATCAGTAGCTTCATTTACCTTGTAGATCCATCTCGAACCTACCACTGATTTATCAACCGACCTTGGAACAATTTCCCAAGCATTGTTTTTTACAATGGAGTCATACTCCTCCACCATTGCATCTACTCATGTGGGCTCCTGCACTGCTTCCTGAAAGGAAGATGGTTAAGTCACAATACATTTGCTCATGAAATCCATGTATCTAGTAAATCGGTCAGGAGTCTGTCTTTGTTTGCGCTGTGAAGTAGGGACTCTTACATTCTGTATAGCATCAAGTCTCAACCTATCAACTTCTGTGGTACGCCTTCTGCCAGTTCTGATGGTTGGCTCTACGTGAGTGGACTCCACTCCATGAACGTCCTCCTGTGGCTAATCCATATCTAGAGACTCATCTTTGGGAACCAACAGTTCCTCCTTCACATGGAAGTCTAGATCCCTCTCAAGCGACAACCACATGGCTTTCCCCTCATCGAATTTTATATCCCATCGCACCACAGTCATTTGATTGTTTGGAAAATACACACGATAATTATGGGGTGTTTATGTGTACCCCACAAAAATCCCAAATTCAACAGTCGGCTCCAGCTTCTTCCTGGCTTCCTTGGTCACATGCACATAAACAAATGAGCCAAAAATATTAACGTGTGAAACATCCAGTTTCTTGCCAGTGAAAGCTTCTTTAGGTGTACTCATGTCAAGTACTCTATGAGGACAACGGTTTTGCACATAAACCGCAGTGTTGCATGCTTCTGCCCACAAATGCATTGGTAGGCCTTGATCATGCAACATCGCTCGTGCTGCACCCACAATCGTTCTGTTCTTCCTCTCCGTGACTCCATTTTCTGTGGGTTATGAGGCGCTATGAGTTCTCTTTGAATTCATTCTTTACTGTAGAAGTTCTTGAATTCGTTAGAGATGTATTCTCCACCATTATCACTCCTCAGAGCCTTCACTTGCTTCCCCGACTCTTTCTCCACCAATGCCTTAAGCTCACAAAACTTTGAGAATGTTTGATCCTTCTTCTGCATGAAGAACATCCAGCATTTACGAGAAAAGTCATCAACAAAAATAACATAGTACTTATGTTTTTCTGTTGAAGCAATTGAGAATGGGCCACACACATCTGTGTGAACTCTCTCAAGGATCCCCGAAGCACGATTCTCCTTCTCATGAAAGGCGGACTTTGCTGCATGACTTTCAAGGCCCCATGATGAAGATGGCCCAATCGCCTGTGCCATAATTCTCCCTCATCTCGGTTCACCACTTTTTCTGTCTTTCCCATCATGGAAACACAACCATATACCTCCAAATTTTAGATATTATTAACTTGAATCCCTATCCTCTTGGATTGACCCATTTTTTTATGTCACAGGAAAGATTTTCCATCGCTAAAACAACGTCATAGCCTCTGTCCTCCAACTTTACGACTGAGACAAAAAATTTCTTCAGACCTGGAACATGCATAACATATTTCAATTGAAATGGTTTACTTGAATCCCTCTAAAAGGTAATGGTACCAATGCTGGTCACACTATATTGTCCATCGTCGCCCATCTCTAGATGCATCTAGAGATATTTATCCTCCAAGTCACTGAAAATTTCCTTATCTCCTGTCATGTGAAAAGAAGCGCCACTATCCAAATACCACACCGATCCCAATGCAATTGACACCATGCATGCGATCAAGGAGAAGTCAAGTTCAAATTGCGAGGCAAGGGCCTCACCGGCTTCAGCTCCAACAACCTCCTTGTTATTCTTCTTTTGCGGACAGTTAGTAGCAAGATGCCCATGTTCGTGACAGTTAAAACACTTCATCTTGGATATATCCAGCTTCTTGCCTTTAGACTCAGATTTAGAATGGAATTTATTTCCCTTCCCCTTCTTTGCCTTGGCAGCCAAAGCATAATCCTCTTCATCATCATGCTTTGATGAGGAGCCATCTCTGGTGTTCCACCTGAACTCATCCTGCACCAGTTACGACCACATTCGTTCCTAATCCATCAATTTTTCCCATCCGTTGACAGAGTCTTCATAACTGTGCCAACTCTTAGGATGTCCCAAGAGATCCGAGCTCATCAAATCATCATCACCAACAATTATTCCCACACTCCCCAGTTCATCCCGACATTGGAAAAACTCTATGAGATACTTTGGAATGGTGTCGCCCTTTTCCATCTTGATATTTCTGAGTTTGTCTTTGAGTGCCAATTTCCTATGGTCGCTGCTTCTTTGGAATAGATCTGTCAAAGCCTTCCACGTAGCATATGGTGTGGCTTTCCCATGGAGGCTTGCGACAATGTGGTCTTGTACTCCCTCCAACAGGATCCTCCTCACCTTTGCCAGTTTCTTTCACCATGCATCAAGATTAGTAGCATCTGCAGCATCTGGCTTAGGAACATCTTTTTCAATGAATTCCTTCAAGCCATTTTCTTAAAGTACCGCCTCCATCCTGTTCTTCCAAGCAATGTAGTTCGAGCTGACCTCGAGTGCATACTCTAACCTCAAGCCATTGAAATCCATCTCGATCTTGAATCAGCTATAGCGCAAAGAAAGTATTTTTGCAAATTCGAATTCTTTCCCCCAACAAACTCAGCTCCTGGTTCACAATTGCAATTTCCTGTGCTCCGATACCATGTATAAATTTAATGCAGAATATGTATTACCTGGATTCTCCTGATCTAACAATTATATGCCACTGTTACATACCGAATCACTTCTACAAATCTTTGCAGAATTTGAAACACAATCGCCACTCACAATATCATGAAGAAATATCAATCACACATAATACATATAATTTTACTAGGAAAGCATAAAGCTAAAAGCTCCACTATATTCTATTATGTAGTATATCATGGATCATGAAACAATTACATACAAAGCTCTAATCCAAGAGCTCTCAGTACATGAGCTAACTGTCTCACATTGTCATACAAAAATTGGCAAGTTCCTTAGCCAATTTACTGTCTCCAGACAACCTGTCTCCACTGCACAATCCCAGTTGATAGCAATCCATAAATGAATGGAATCATACTTGCCTTTACTACTCAATCCTCATGAGCCCATCCAATGTGTGTGTGGTTGCATGTGTGCAACCGGATAATGTCACAACTGATAGTTATCTTCCCTTTCACCTAGAACTCAACTGAGTCTCCACTGGATCTAACATGCATGCAGTTAATAGAAGTAAATATTTAGTTTCATGTGAGACCACTAATTGTGAATTAATTAATAATTAATTCACTTGATCTTTCACTAGTGTATCTTCAGTTACAGCTAGCAAAACTGAGTTTAACTCAATTAACTGAGTTAAACTACTTTACAACTTTCATAACTACACTTCCAACTCTGTTACAACTTCGAATCACTCAGTTAAAACTAAGTCCACTTGCATGTCCCACCAACCAACTTCTTAACTCGAAATTCCCATAGCTAACTGATTTTCCACTTTAGTTAACTATATCCAAGTGCTCTTTGAGAATAGATTATTGTTTATTGTCCAACTATTATTAAGGGATAATAATAGTAGACATGTATCTATAAATAGACATGCAATATATAAATATAACTTGCACATACATCTATAAATAGAAATCATCTATAAATATAATTTTATGATGCATCTATAAAAATAAATCCACCTAAAAATATCCCGAGGCTCCATCCTAGTGTAGGTGCATAATTTTCACTATGATATTCTTGTTGAATCTCAACAACCATTCCGTCCAGGTATTTTTTCTCTATTTATTATTCTCTCACGTGTTGGATTGATGGTGGTTGAAATTTGGTCTCATTATTTTTCCTGAGAGACTCCCATATCATTTTTGGACCTTTTTTCAGACTTTCTCCACTGGGAGATCCTATAACATTAAGTTTTCCTCAGATGATGTTACGTGGGTGGCTAGGGAGTTGACTCATAACTGTATCCATTACCTCTGAATACTTTTAATACTGCACTATGGATGGTAGAATAGACTTTCTGGATGCCGATGTGGAGGCCCATGAAGCATTTATACAAGCCACATTGGATGTTGAGAGGTCTTTCGTACAAAAATTCCGCCTTGGGGACCCGTCGGACATGTCACTCTCACACGACCATCAATTTTAAAACTTCTTGGATTCAGTGACACATAACCTACCCGCTATAAATGTACCGAAACATGCCTTTACTCGACGTGGTAAGGCGTGAAGAAAGGTTGGAAATTCTATCATGTTTGATTTTACAACAAAAATTCTCAGTTTCACTTACGACGTTATGTATGATCGGGTCACTAGCTTGCATAATCGAGCTCTTGAGGGTTGTTGGATATTATTTGAGGGTTAAAAGATGGACATGCAGGAATGGGTGAAGAAATGTTGGAATTTTACTCTGGGTTATACACCAAAGGTTAGTATTCTGATGAAATCTTGGTTTATTTTTCATTTTCTCCACTTTGATGATGTTGAGAAGATTCTTAAGAAGTCTTGGGTGAATAGGAGAAGTTTCCTGCATCTGCAAAAATGGTACATTGGTTTCAACCCTTTGTTGGATATGTGCCTAAGAATGATATTATGTGGGTTAAATTGTTGGGATTACCGCTAGAATATTGGTATTGATGGGATTTGACGAAGATTGGGAATTCAATTGGTAATTTTATTTATTTGGACCAGAAGGTTATGGGAGCTCGGGATAAGAGGGTCACCTGGATTTTAGTGGAGGCTAAATTATCTGGTGGGCTTCCAAAAAACTTGGATCTGGAATGGAGTACACTTCGTATTAGACAAAGGCTTGATTAATGGGGCATCCCTTTTAGATGCGTCAATTGTCACTACACTAGGTACCTAATGAATCGATGCTCGAGCAAGAGGAGATATTTTCTAGTTATTCCACATGGCCAGAATGGATGCTCCAGACGACCTCTCCAACCTTCAAAAAATGACATCGGTTTTTCTCTAAGAGGTACTTCTTCTTCCCTACATGATACTTCTATGGTTTTTATTACTTCATTCTTACCTCATACATCTTCCCGTACTTCCTCCCCATTGGATTAGAATGATGCACCTATTTTGTAGATTTGGCTGATTTCTCTTCGGGCCCTATCGATATGAGGTCTTTCCCTCTCTCACACGGAACTACCATCTTCTGTGGTTACACTCCCTCAGCATGAACTTGTTGTTCGGGATCCCCCCCTTCTTCCCCTTTCACTTCCCCTGATCCTGGCGTCTCTCCATCCATGCCGCCTCTGGAACCTGCCTATACCTCGCCCTCTCTCCCTCTCGATGACCTAGACCCTGTATCTTCCCCTCATAACTCTGAGACAACGACATTGAATTCCTTCTCCTCAACCCTTCCATGGATATAAAGGCTTTGTCTATTCACAAGCGAAATGATATCCCCTCTTCCCCCCACATCAGTCCTGGATCGAATATTAACATTACCATTCATAAGACTGGAAAAAGGGAAGTCGTCACTTTCATGGATGCCTAACTTCTCAAACACCTCCATTGGATGATTTGGTGGGATTATTGGATGTTCCCATCATTGTATCTTTTGAATCTCGAGATCTTGGAGCTATGAATCCCACACAAAGGAACTCATGATGAATATCCTTTCTTTTAATCTTATAGGTTTTGGGTATCACTCCAAACATTTGAGCCTTTTCCATTTGATTCAGTCGACCTGCCCCTTCCTGGTTCTTATACAAGAAACCTTTGTTGACTCCTCTAGGGTGATCATATATTTTTGGGCAATCTGTCCATCTTGGCACATTGTGGGTGTCAGATCTGTTGGCTTGTCTACGAGACTTATCGCCATGTGTGATCCTCATTGGGTTGTTTTTCATGATTATAGTCTATTTGCGGGTATCCTCCTGATTGGAAATTTTAGGGGAATTCCCGATCGCATCCACTTGCTCAAATTATATGTGCCTTGTAGGAATCACTCTGTTTTTGGTATCGTATACAAAGATGTGACCTGCTTAATATTGGTGGTTTAAATATGGTGGGTGATTTTAATGCGACACTTCTGGCACATGAGTCCGAGGGTATACATAGCAAAATATATCCATTGGATGATAGATTATATAATTGTTTTCTAGAACATCATTTGGGGGAAATTTTCCTGTGTCCCCTCTCTTCGACTTGGAATAACCGCAGAGTGGGTGAAGATCATATTGGGAAGCAACTGGATCATTTCCTGGTACATGAATGTCTTGTGGAGATCCTTGGAAACATGAAGTCATGTGTACACCGAACATATTTTTTTGACCACCTTCCCATTACTCTTCAATGGAGAAAGGATTTTATCTGTCATGGGATCCCATTAAAATTTAATAGGATATGGTTGGAGGATAAATACTATATGGAATTGGTTATGTCCATCTATATTAGTGAGACCCTTCAATAATCAATGATGAGGGTCTTGACACATAAACTCAATATCATAAAAATCAGGTCTAGAATGTGGGAGAGGGAGAAAAAACAAAAAATGATCATGGAATTGAAGAAAATATCTGATGACATCTCTCTGCTTAGGAGAGAATTAGAACTAAGACCTCCAAATTTTTAGGAATTGGTACTTTTGAAAACATTGGAAGCCAGGGAAAAATGAAATTCTTAAGATTCAGGAAACTACATGGAGGCTCAAAAGCAGGGCGATTTGGATTCGAGAAGGGGACAGCAAGATTAAGTTTCTCCACAAATATTCTAACCAGATGAAGCAAGCCAATTCCATTTGGCACATTGAAGCATCAGATGGACATATCAAGCACACTACTCTCGAAATTCAATAAGAGGCTCCTAAACACTTTGAAATTTTTTACAGAGCTAGAGAAAATGTAGATTATATGGATTAGATCTGGGCATTGGAGCTTTATCAAAATATGCTGATGAAACATCTAACTAAAAACTCTATCACCCTATTTATTTGTAGGAAATTTTACAGGTTCTCAAATCCTTTTCTAGGGACAAATGCCTGGGTCCATACGGTTGGAATGAGTTTTTTATACATTTTTTTGAGATGACGGGACAAAGTCTTTTAGAGGTTGTAGAAGAATCCATAACTCGAGGCTACATCACTGGAGCTATTAACTCTACATTATTGGCTCTCATTCCGAAGTCCTCCTGTCCACAATACTTTGGGGATTTTAGACCTATATCCCTTTGTAACATTTTATATATGTTAATATATAAGGTGATCGTGATGTGCATCAACATGGTTTTATATTCACACATCTCCCAGGAATAGTTTGGTTTTTTACAAAATCATCAGATCTGTTAGTGTCAGTCAGTTCTGCCTATCACTAGTGATAAAATGGGCTCTTTCAAAAAAAAAATTAGGGCGTCGAGTCAATTTTTTATTGTTTCAGTAGGTCTTCAAATAAATATTTGGTCACTGGCTAGTGGTGTCTAGTTCTATTACTACTCAATTCAAAAAATAAATTGTGTTATTCATTGCCATCTCTCACTTGGATGAGTCATCATTGTGAATTCATAATTTTCATCTCAGTCATGTCACCATGGTTCTCATTCAACTCAGTGTCACCATTATGTCATTAGGGTTTTAGTCACCAAAATCAGTCATTTCATTAAAAAATTCGACAAATGAGGGAGTAGTAATAGGAATTTTCTCAATAAAGTTTGTTTCATATGTAATTTTATTCAACTATGATGTAATAAGTTCTATTTGTTCCAAAGTTGCATAATTTTCAAAGAAAAAGTGAAAAGCACATGGTGGGTCACCACCACACCACAATGAAGAAAAGGACTTCCACAAGCTATAAAATACCATCAAGATCATTTCGCTCATTCATTCTATTGTCAAAAAGCTCTCACTCACCAACAAAGGAAAACTCAACACTCCTAGCATCAAAAGACACTCCAAGAAATTGATTCCAGGCCTCCACACCACACTTTAAGGCAACACGCTACGTTTTCACCTCTACGTTATGTTTTCACTCCAAGGGTCAAAATGATCTCTTCCAAGGGTTTTGCAGAGTAATTGAAGTCTTTATCAGCAATGTAAAAGTAATTTGAGGCCCCTAAATTCCTCCTATAAGCTTCATTTCCTTGTATGGTGAAAATCCCTCATATGTCCCCACGCTGCGTTTTGGTGGGTGAGACCTCATTTTTCAAGTTTGCAAGATAAATTACCTATCCCACATACATATTACCGTCCCTCACACTCAAAAATAATTCCCACAACCCCTAGCACTCCCCTACTCCCATTTCCTAAGCCCCAATAACCAAACCCTAGCTCCACGCTATGTTTTGGGCAGTTTCTAGGGTTTAGACTGTGTAAAAATTCCGTAGGCCAATTCCCACACTTATTTCACCCCCCTTCACTTCCCAAAGTTCCTTAGAATCCCTACATCTTACTTCCCTAAGTTTTCCTACTCTCATTCCACTTCCTTAAACCCTTCATCCCTTCACATCACTCACTACCCCTTTTTTCCGATTACAGTTTTTAGCCTTGCAAATTGACAAACATGGAGGGAGAGAAGAAAACTTATAACAAGGGAGGTCAAGTGTAATGGTTTGAATCACTCAACACACATGAGCTGATGCCATATTCAATTTTCAAGCAATGTTTTCAGAATGTAGGGTGTTTAAGGTTTTGTGAGAAAATTCATAGGATCAAATACCATGCCAAGTTGACAAGCTTGTTTTCCACTAAGCCTAAGAGAGATATGGTCATGATTGCAGGGGTAAGCTGCACAATATCAATTGAGGCCATAGCTACAGCTACAGGGATAGAAAACAGTGGTGAAAAGTGGTTTAAGAGCATAGATTTGGATGTGTAAGACTACAAACCTTTCATCAAAGGTCACTACAAAGATGCAATAAAGAAATTGTTTCCTTTTGTTCATCTACTTGGAAAGTTTACTCCATTGATGAGGGTCATTATGAAGTAATTTACATGTGTGTGCAGATTTTCTAGATTGTACAAGTACCATGTCTAGTTTCTCATACATTTCACAGGGGTAAAACCTCTCAACCTACTGTACTACCTCTACAAGATCTTGACCAAAATGGAAGAGAAGCTGCAACATAGAGAAAGTGATCATCAAGCAAAACTTTTTCACCATGCCCTCATCAAAATCATTGGCTTACACCAGCTTGAAGATAAGAACATCAATTGGGAGACCTTCATTCAGTCTCATGTATTTTTTCCTTCTGCTAGTCAGCCTACTAGCCAAGGTACATCATCAGCTACACCATCAACACCATCCATCCAAATGAAGATTAGTTCATCTAGCAGAGTTTTAGTGAAGAAGACATTCAGGTTTGAGGTAACCAAAAAATGTTAGAGAGGTAGGAGGCTTATTTTTGCTCCAAACATTATGGAAGGGTCCAAGCCTACATCAGCAGAAAAGAGACCATCACCACAACATGAGGCACATTTGCATGATGAGGAGCCTCTTCATTTTGACACTGACAGGGTAGACTTGGAGAAAAAATTAGTAGAGAAGGTCATTATGGATAAAGATACTGAGGTCAAAGAACTAAAGGACAAATTTTCCAAGGCCAACTTCATGATTTCATTCTTAGAGCAAGAGAACATGCAATTGAAGGTAAATCGGCTAATTTTGAATAGAAATAAAGTTGATGCTAGTAATGAGACTATAAAGGGTAAAGAAAAAGTTCATATAGAAGATTCAGATGAGCATGAAGAGAAGAATAGAAGGAATAGGCCAAGAACTAGAGGCCTAAAAAGAGCACTTCATCAACAAAGAGAGGTATTTCCACCAAAGGCACAAATGACAGTGGATGAGCTCATACTAGCAGACATTGAGAAAGACAGGGAATATTGGCTTGATAGAGTCAATGGGAATTTGGAAAAGCTCCTGAAGAGGGATAATAAGAACGATAACATTCAGAGACACATGGCCATGCAATATTACAAGATAAATTAGGTCTCTCAAGAAAAACTCAAGCACTTGAAGGAAAAAATTAAAGAAACCCTAATGGAGGAAAAGGAGAAGGGAAAGTTGTATTTGCTAGCTAATGCTTCAATCATAGCTTAGAATTCCATATTAGTTATTCATGGAGTAGATTTGGTGAAAGTTTAAGCAAATTTTGAGAGATTTTGGAAATTTTTGGAAATTTTCACTGTTTTTGACAGAGTAATAGGATAAAAAACACAGTGTGGCCAAACCGTGCTTTGATGGGAGCCACCAAATGAAAAAATTATTGAATTTTTTGATTGATTATGAGTTGTACATTACTTCTAGCCCTTGGGAGAAAAGTTTCAGCAAGATCTGGCAGGTGAAAAGGCCCTAAAGCTACTCAAAAAACATCTTTCTACTCTCTTTTTGAACATCACGTTGCGTTTTTGGGAGTACCTCTGGGAGAATCAATTTTTGAGGGGCTAGGAGCCATCATTTTTAGTGCTTGAGGACTCTATCATGTAGCCAACATGAACATCTATCTCTAGCAACTTTCAGATCAAAATTTGGACCTTGGGAATGCCTCCAAAACTCAGTTCTCCCAATTTCACTTCGTTTTCTCATGGCACACTGCGCTTTTGCTTGAATTCACTGTGGTTTTTCCTGAATGTCAATTTTTTGAGTTGACTTGGTCCAGATTCGACCTCCACTGATTTAATTAGCCACTTTTGATGTTTTTATGATTTAAACATATGTAATTATGCTGTATAGATTAAATAATGAGGTAGATACATGCTTGTAAAGTCATTTTTGGTCAAAGGTATCCGTTTTTCTAACTTGGGGAGAATCTTGTTAACCTCCATAGTCTTTATGTTTTAGGTGAGAGGATCATGTGATCAGTTCCTACACTCAAGGATTCGACCCCTGAGAGAGGGGAATGGTTCTTTGTCTATATGTATGCCTTTCTTAGTCATTTTTAGGCTTGGACATCAAAGGTCTGAAACCATTGTAACTTGTGCTTTAGCTTTTATTTAGAAATTCAAAGGAACAATTGCAACTATTATCTAGGAATTCATACGCAGTGAGTTTTATATGTTGTATTTTCTATGTTATAGTCTTTTATAAATATTATTCTCTTTCCATGCCTTTCTTTCTTCAGTGATATTCTTAAATTTTGATAAGTAGAATTCTTCATAAGCTTTGTTTTGTTTGGGAACATCATTTCATGTTTATTTCCTTCAGCTTTAATGAATTCATGATGCATTCTCATTAAGATCCTCTCCACTCTTTCAGACCCTACACTACACCGATAAAACCCTAAACCAATCAATAAAGCATTGCTACCTTTCTCCTTTATATATTTTCAGTTGTAACCCTTTGATACATTTGACCTAGATACCTGTTTTTCTTCCCCGATCCAACAGAAAAACCATTAGACTTTCAAAACCCTAGAGTGACCTAACTAACCAAAAATCTACTCCTCATCCAGTCAAACCATTTGGTTGTGATTGTGATTTAATAGAGAGATCCTGCTCTGGTTTGGTAGGGCTAGCTACCAAAATGAAAGCTTGGTTTGAGGTTACTTCCGTCGACATCCATTCATCATCCTTGGGATGTTGTGGAGGCTAATATTTTTGGCACCGTTGTTGGGGAGTGAAGTGACAGATCTTCCCTGGGTGTACCATAATTTTCATTGAATTATAGGCCTATGGGTTATATGCTCTAGATTTTGCGAAGGTTGATTCAAGTTGCAGAGAGCCAAAGTGCAGAAGCAAGAATACATTGGCTCCAAAAAGGCACACATGATCGAATCCTGATCCACATCCAGCTTCTCCTGTTGAAGATCTAGAGAGACTCATCAGAAAACAAAGACCTCATCATTCAGAGATTCAGTTGCGTTCATCAAATTTGATAAGGTCTACATATTTTCATATCGAGTTGTTTTCTCTAGAAGATATTCCTTTCGATCGAAAATTTGAATTAACTCTGTTTATATCAAAATCAGAAACATCCTTGTCTAAAATTGTATTTGATCCATTAAGGTTGTCTGAAGTAACATCACTATCTAAAGTTTTATTTGATTCTCTAAAACTTGAAAATAGTATATCATCCGTAGAATCCAATTCAGAGTCAGATTTTTATAGGAAGATTTGGAGTCAATTCGATAAACTTCAACAATTATCAAAGCATCTCCAATATACCTCTGAGAAGGCTTTCATACAATATCACCAGGATCTCTTGTCCACTGATCCTCTTTCAGTCTCATCCAACCATACCGCTGCTTCTATACCATCTACTTCCCTTCCTACATAAACACCTTCAATCCCAGCACTTCCTATTGTACCTACAAGCTTACCTACTAGAGAAACCATGGCTAGATTTTCTCCATTAGTTCTGTTGGGTCAACTCAATGATTTACCGCAAAATTATGGAAAAATACTTATCTTATGGAACCACTGATGTTACAACGAGGCAACACATTGATAATATTACATATTTCATTTAATTAGAAAAATTAGACAACGATGATGCCAAGATGAGAATCCTTCCTTGTAGTTTTTCAGTAGAAGTAAAGAAATGGTTCAGAGCCTTGGTAGTTGGTTCAGTGCAGAACTTGCAGTAGTTGACAGATCTTTTCCTCGCCAAGTGGGGGGAGAAGAAAAATCCACTTCAAATTTTGGCTGAGTATAAATCAATGAAGAGACAACCTAATGAATGAGTCCAAGATTATACCACTCGCTTCAACAATATATATAACTCCATTCCCATCAATATCAAACCTCCACTTGATTTTTCATTGTTTCACTATCCAGATGCCTTTTGCCTGGACATGGCATATCATCTTAGAGAAAGGAATCCTACCTCATTGGAGGAGATGCCGAAAAATGCAGCCAACGTTGAAGCTAATATTCTAATTAATAAGTCAAAGAGTAAGGTGGAAAATAGAGTCACAATAAAAGAAGAGCCATCAAGTTCATCCGAAACAAATCTGGACAGTTTGATAAGAACCATAAAGAAGATGGTAGATAGAATGTAAATTTCAGAAAGGAAGCAAGATAATCAAGCTCTGAATCCCCAATTCCGAGGACAAAAACAACAGCCACAATTTAGGATCAAGTAGAGAGAACATAGAGCTCCAGATTAGCAAGCTCAACAACAAATCTGGACTCCACTACAATAGAACTATGCTCAAGAACCGGAAGATGATGATGGTATTGTTGAATAAATTCTTCTCTTTTCAAAAGATCAGGGACCTATTTATCTTACAGAGTATGATGAGTATATCGAAGAAACTTATGTGCCAGATGATCATGAACTTGTGCTTTCAAATGATGATGGGTTGGCAGTCTGATCTGATGACTATCAAAGGGGGTATCTAAATTCTCTCAGATCATATCAATGACAATACACATTGAGAAACCGAGATGTTCCTATCACTCCAACTCAAAAGAGGACAACTAAAAAAAAATATACTCAGCCCAAACAAACTTCTCAATCTAGTCAACAAAAGGAGAAGGAGCCTACTGCCATAAATCAGAGCAAGAAAAGTGAAGCATCCACTAGTACATCAAAGAAGGATAAATAAGCGCAAAGGAAGGAAATTAGAACAAAAGAGCGGTTTGAAAAGTGGGATAATATTGTGAAAGACGTAGAAAAAAATCTAACTTGTTTATCTTAGAGAGTGAAATTTCTAAGTTGAAGGTGTTCATTCCTCTCACTGAGCTTGTTAAGAATGATAGATATAAATATCAGTTTTCCAATATGTTGAAAGTATACCACATGTCAGACATGGTCAATGTCAGTGATGACTGTCCTGAACTTCTTTTTGGGCTAGCCGTAGATTCAAACCTCAAATGTAGTGAAGTCCCTCCCTTTTATCTTAGCTTGAGAGTCCATGATTATATTCTCCATAATGCCATGCTATATTATGGGGCTTCACATAATTTAATGTCAAAATATATCATGGATAAGTTGGGGTTGGACATAACTCGACTGTATCATGACCTTTAGTCCTTTGATTCCGGTAGATTATGTTGCCTTAGTCATATCAAAGAATTAGTTGTTTATTTCGATCAAATCCACGCTAAAAATGTGTTGATGGATGTTGTAGTTGCTAACATACCTCCAAGGTATGTCATGATGCTTTCATGGTCTTGGGGAGCCAAATTGATAGGTACTTTACAACTTGATCTTTCATATGCAACAATTCTGGTATTTGGCCAGCTTAGGAAGCTATATTGAGAGGTGAAAATGAAGTAAATGATCACTAGTAAGGATAAGCCTAAGAATCACCTGATTCACTCTGTACATATTTATTTAGAATCATTTATATTGTATAATGATAGTGGTACTGATGATTTAGATATTCAACTTGTAGAAGGTGAAGAAATTTCAGAATAAACAAATAGTGTACAAGCAGGCTTGAAAGAAGAAAACGGAAATCAGAATTCAGAAAAATTGTAGCCAAGCACTTTAGAGAAAAAGACAAAAGAGTCACAATAGGGATCGGTTGAATCGGTGAAAGGTAAAGATCATATTGAGATATTTGATCAGAAAGAAGAAGAATTTCAACCCACAAAATTTCGTTTCTTGATAACGAGGAAGGTCTTTGGACCATGGATTTTGATGGTGCTTTGGGGAAATATGGAGCTGGCATTAGAATCTAGATCTGTAGCCCTATACATAAACCAGTAAAAGTCCCAAGGAATGTAAGATTATGTTCTTACAAGCTAGCCTTTGATTTCTCTAACAACGAAGCAAAATATGAGGCCTTGATCACCAGTCTACGTATTTTGAAAAGGCTAGGCGTAAAAGGAATCACAATATATGGCAAATCCGAGTTGGTAATAAAGCAGGTAAAAGGGGAGTACCAGGATGAACATCCTAGGATGAGAGCTTATCATAATGTTGTTCTTGATGTTTTGAAAATTTTTCTAGAGTATAGATTGTCTTTGATTCCTATATGTCAAAATTTCATGGTTGATTCACTTGCCACATCAGCTAGTAATTTTAAGATTCCCATTCATTATACTAATAAGTTTGAAATTCATGTGAAGCATCACTCAACTGTCCCTGAGAATCTCAGATATTGGAAAGTATTTTGGGATGACAATTAGATTAATAAATTTATGCAGATGGAGGAAGAGTTTTCTAACTCAAAAATTGATGAAGTGTACAATGAAGATGATTAGGTAATTGAGGCTGCTGAAGTTGAGTTGTTGCAGTTGAAAGACAACAACAGTCGACGAGGTTTAATGCCTTTTCCAAAGATTTGTTTTATCATGATGATGTGGCCAAAAATCCAACGACGGTCCCCACAGAAACAGGTGTCGAAGATGTGAACATTGGTACAACACAGAAAGCCAAGATGGTCAAGCTATCAAGATCATTGTCCCCTGAGTTGAAAGGTAAATATACAAATCTCTTGAAGGAATTTTTTTTGTGTTTTTTATTGGGAATATTCAGATCTAAAGGTGTACAAAAAATATATCATCCAGCAAACCATCCCAATCAAGCTGGATCAAAACCCTTTTCGCCAGTTTTTTAGGAGAATCAATCCCAAGTTGATGCCATCGATCGAAAAAGAGGTAAAGAGCATTTACAAGGCTGGTATCATATTTCCTATTCAATTTTTAGATTGGATGTCTAACCTTGTGCCAGTTATGAAGAAGATAGGAGAGATTCGTCTCAACATAAATTTCAGAAATCTCAACAAGGTGTCATTAAAGGACAATTATCCTTTGCCAAAGATGGATCACGTCTTGCAGAGGGTTGTTGGAGCTTCAAGGATGTCACTTCTTGATGGATATTCAAGATACAATTAGATCTTGGTGCACGAAGATGATCAAGGGAATACAACATTAACCACGCCATGGGGTACCTTCATGTACACCAAAATTCCATTTTGGCTCAAGAATGCAGGGGATACTTTTCAGCGGGCTATGGACATTGCTTTCTTGAATGAGAAGGATGTATTTCTTTTAGTTTACCTTGATGATGTCATGGTATTTTCATAGTTCGATGATGAGCACTTGCACCATTTGAGGATATTATTTCATAAATGCAGAAAATTCAGTATCTCGTTGAATCCGAAGAAAAGTTTATTTTCCATCGAGGAAGGTAAATTACTTGGGCACATTATTTCGAAGGATGGTATTCACATTGTTCCTTCCAGGATCAAAGCAATTCAACTATTAGACTTCCCACGGAACAAGAGGGAGATTCAGTCTTTCAATTAAAAGATAAAATTTTTGAGAAGGTTCATCCCCAATTTCGCTGAGAACCTTAGAGATATGACCAATATGCTGAAGAAGGGAAACGAGGTAAGATGGTAAAAACATGTGAAGAAGTCATTTAATTCAGTAAAATTTTCTTTAACATGTGCTCCCAAATGGATCAGCCCTGATTATACTTTAGATTTCATAATCTTTTCATTCACTTTCAAGCACTAGTTGGTTGTCGTACTAATGCAGAAAAAAATTTCCAAGACAGGGCAGCCAATTTCATTTTTCAGTCGAACCATAAGAGATGCATCGCTAAGATATAACATAATTGAGAAGCAAGCCTTAGCCTTGGTGAAAGCACTGAAGGACTTCTGGGTATACATTTTACATTCTCACATCCTAGCCTATGTTCCAAATGCATCGGTAAAAGATGTGTTGATGCAAACATATCTAGAAGGGGGGCGAGGGAAATGGATTGCAACCGTGCTTGAGTATGATTTGGAGATAAAGTCGATAAAGATAATTAAGGGGTAGGGTTTGGAAAAGCTGATGGCGGAATAAAATCTACATGCATTGGATATAAATCTTATTTCTGCACTTTCTGACGAAGAAGTCGATGATTTGATGACACAAGTATCTCAAAATTTTATCTCATCACCTTGGTATGCTGATATAGTTTATGTTTAGCAACATTTAAATCCTCTGGCGGGTGTGTCTAAAAGTAGAGGTAGATCATTGAAATTAAAATCTTCGAAGTATTGTATTTTAGACAGTGTGTTATATTGGAAAGACCCAGGAGGTGTCTTGCTGAATTATCTCATCGAAAGTGTAGAGAAGGAAGTGATGAGTGATTTCCACAAGGGTGATTGTGGCAACCATTTATATTGGAAGACCATAGTGAACAAAGTCTTAAGGGCTGGTTTCTATTGGCCCACTCTTTTTTCTGATGTGTACAAGACCTTGCTAAGCTATCATGAATGTCAAATTTTCCAAGGAAAGAGGAAGTTAATCCCGCTGCCTTTGCAACCCATATCAGTTGAGGCACCATTTCATCAATGGGGTCTTCATTTCATAGGTGAGTCAATCCTTCATCATCCTCTCAGCACTAGTGGATTCTTACGGCTACAAATTATTTTACGAAGTGCATTGAGGCAATCCCAACCAGGCAAGCAACTGATTTGGTTATCATTCAATTTTTGGAATCTAATATCTTGTCCAGATTTGGAACACAGTTACCGATCAAACGGGAACTATTACCTCAAAACGGGAACTCTAACAAAAAAAACATCAAAAAACCATGAAAAAACAAGCCGAAAATGAAAAGTTGTATTCTGGAATAACTTTTTTCTTCTTTTTTTTGGGGTGAATTTTCAACATTTTTAAAAAATGGAAGAAAAAGTCAATTTTTTTTTGTGCAAAAAACACCCCGAAAATGAAAACTTGTATTATGGAATAACTTCCCTTTTTTTTGTGGTAAATTTTCAACATTTTTAAAAATAGAAGTAAAAACAATTTTTTTTTGGGTGCAAAAAACACCCTAAAAATGGAAAGTGTTGAAACAAAAATTTTAGAATAATAAAAATATATATTAAAAATTAAAAAATAAAGAAAAAGAAAAAAAACATTTTAAAATAATTTAAAAAAAACAAATTTCATTAATTTTTTTTAAATTTTAAAAATTTTAAAAATTAAGAGAAAAAATTAATAAATAAATAAATAAAAAGCATTTTAAAAATTAAAATTTAAAAATATATTAAAAGCTAAAAAAACAAAAAACAAAAAAAAAATATTAAATTAAAAAAATAAATTAAAGAAAACAAATAAATTTAAAAAACTAAAATAAAATTAAAATATACAAATTAAATTTAAAAATAAAAAATCAATTTTTTATTAAATTAAAAACAAAAGAATTTAAATTTGAAAATAAAAAATTAAATTAAAAACAAATGTTAAATTTTAATAAATTGAAAAATTAAAAATTAAAAAAAATATTTAAATTAAAAAAAAAAAAAAAATGAAAAAGTAAAATAAAATAAAAATATTAAACAAATAAATTATTAAAAAAACAAATTAATTTTAAAAAAGGAATTAAATTTAAACTATAAAAAATAAATTATGTGTATATATTAAATTAAATTATATATATATATATATATATATATACATATAAATGAATTAAAAAAAGAAGAAAACTTAAAAACTTTTAAAATGAAAAATAAAAATAAAAATCAATGAGTGCAGAACACCATAACATAATCCACCACAAGTCTATGAGTGCCAATACCACATGGAAAACTACAAGGCTTCACCCCCCATTGAGGGAGGAATCTGTGCCAACTGAAAAAAGCCACGCTAAGGAACTAGTGACCTTCATTCAACATAATGCAAGGTGTTGGTCATGATATCGCACACCTTCAATTCTCTCGAGCCGCACTCCCTTGGGGAAGTTTGATTCCCAATATTAGTCTAACATTGACAAACACATTTTTCTTCTTCCAAAATACTGAATAAATCTCTTAGATCATCCCTCTATTGGACCAAGGTCAACCATCATCAAAACTTCTTCCCTGGTGCATGCAACCCCATTTTTTTATCTTCTCAACTATCTCTCTTAACATCTGGGGCTAGTCCCTTATCATGCCCTGAAAACGAGCACATCTATCGAGGGGTTGCATATTATCAAGAGCGAGCCTCTTGAGTACATATGCATGCACATCATAGGTTTCAGGAATACACTGCTAGGTTTTGGGACCCCACACTAGGACCCATCCAAGAGGAGATTGCTCGCATGGAATAGGAAGGGGGCTCCCAACGAAAACTTTCAGATATAGAAATTATGGCGGATTTGCTTCTTTGGGTGCCAGTTTTTGGGCACGCTTGAGGTTGGTTTAGACATTACATGTACACTATCGATTTTTATTGGCATCTAAAGTTCCTACTAGGAAAAAATTTATTGGATCATTTTAAGCACATGGTTGATATCCTTCACTCTCTAGAGCACCTTCATTGCCACTTGAGGGAAATAGATCAATGCATGGGTTGTATTGAGAAAAATTTGGGCTTTCCTCCACTAGCAAGCAACAACCCCAACAACACTGAATATCTTATTCAGGGGGACATCACTAAATCTAATTCCTAGGCTTAACTTTTCTATGCTTAAGGCTATTCTTTTTTTATTATCTAGTTCTCTCTCCAGGCCAATCTAGCTCATTTTTTAGTGTATACTCTTTCTATTTATTTTTTTGTAAAGCATGATCTCATACCCCTCTCTACAAAGAGTGCAATTTTGGCTATGGTCTGGTCTCCCTAGTTTAAGGTTGGCCTAACATTTCTAAAATAGTCATGTATATCTTAGTTTTGAAAACAATACAATATTTGCCCCACGCAAAAAATTGAGAACAACCATCACTATTTTTCATTATATTTATAAAAAATAAATATTAAGAAAATTAGGTTGAATTATTTTAATCATATAAAAAAAATTGAAAAAAATTAATCCCCATAAAAAAACAATCATTAAACAAATTGATTTTAATGAAAATAATACTAATATTTTTATAAAATATTTTATTTTTTAAATTTCATTAATTAAATTAAATTAATGTATATAGAAAATATAAATACAATATACACATCTAAATATAAATGAAATATGTTATATAACATTGACAAATTAGATTAAATTATTTATATATATATATATATATAACATAAAATTCACATTAAATAACATAAATATCAACTCACTAAAAATGAATTTTGAAAATATCCTTTTTACACGGAGCATCAAAATATCAACATCACTATTAATGAAATTGATATATAATAACATAATATTTTTTTACTAAGTTCACATTCATAACTATATATATTTTTTTAAAGTTAAATTTTATTACTTCACATCAACCAAAAGTATATTATAAAATTACTAATCATTTTTATCAAGACTTTACAACATATGGTCTCTGTAGGTTTTAATCTTGTACATAAATTATCTACAAACGAATTTTAAAAACAGAAAATAAACAATGGCAAGAGCATAAAACATAAAACATATATACATAGAGATTTTCCCCTGGATCCCAAATCGAGATGACTAGCTTGATTTTTCCTTATATTCCTTTCAGTGCTACAACACATTTATATACATGCCGAAGCATACATAAACCCCAATCCATTAACCCTGGATTAAAACATAACTGTAGTTCCCTTGACCGGATCTACAAAATACCAGGGGCCAAAAACCATCATCCCCCAAAAACCATGTGCAAACTCATGCACAATACCATGGGTGGGTTCGCCTATGAGTGGGTCCGCACACCAAAAATAAATTTCCCGGGGTGCTTCCCCAAACCTCGACAGGGGGAGCTGCTGCCCCCCCCTGTGACCCCCCTGCTGCGCCCGGTGCAATGTACAACGCGTGGGACTAATCGTGGAAAGAATATAACACATACCCAATAGTCTCAACCTGCCCAGTGGGAAACCAAGTATTTTTGAACATTTGTTGACAAAATAACAAGTCCAAAACTGTAAAAGGAGCATCATTTACAACATCACTAGAGAGTTTATATGGGTGTCAAACCATAAAATATCAACAAATATCATGCACTAGAGTTGCACGGTGTTGGGACAATAAGATATTACCTCAGTCTCAACATAATACAAAATATAGATTGAAAAACACCATAACATAATCGACTGCAAGTCTCTGAGTGCTAATACTACAGGGAAAACCACAAGGCTTCGCCCCCCATTGAGGGAGGAACCTATTCCAACTAAAAAAATCCACGTCAAGGAACTAGTGACCTTCATTCAGTGTAATGAAAGGTGTTGGGCTTGAGATACAACACCCTTACTTCTCTCGAGCCGCACCCCATTGGGGAAGTTTGATTCCCAATATCAGTTTCACATTGACAAACACGTCAGTATTCTTCCAAAATATTGAATAAGTCTCTTAGATCATCCCTCTATTGTACCAAGGCCAACCATCATCATAACTTCTTCCCTCGTGCATGCAGTTGCAGGATTCCCTGTTCTATGAGTGTGAGATAATATAACATAATTTCAAGATTGAATCAATCTATGAATTCTATGGGTTCAATTTACGAGTCTCTATCCCTTCGATAGTCGCTCAACGGGAACTCCTTGGGCCATCTTCTAGGAAGTCCTAATGGCAAGGTGAGAATCCCAATCTATATGAATCTTCATGTATCTCGTTGAGAGAGCTATTTTGAGCCCTCTTTCTAGAGCATATAATTCAACTTGATTATTTCTATCTATCCCGTAATCAGTTGCAAAGATCCGTATAACTCGACATATTCAATCCTTGCAGGGCTAGGTTTCCTTTAGAGTCAACATCGAAGTTTGATTTTATAAATCCCTCTAAAGGGGGAGAATAGACTGAGGGAATATCAGACTAAGGAGAGGGTGGTTTCCAAGACGTAGGGGCGATCATACTGAGAGATAGATCAAGATTATTCATAATAAGTGCTTCATGAGGTTGTGCTTGCTAGTCATGTTCATTCCAAGATTCTGGTAAGATAATAACTCTTATATTTCTAGCTTAACCATGTTCCATAATCTATTTGCACACACCTCAATTTTTTTAAATTTATGCATCAATTCCTCTCCTTCCATATAGCCCACACCACTAAGCTAGAGACTATATTCCATGCTCTATTTACAATCGGGTCAGGGAAAATGAATTGCCTCCATAGTTATATTTTCTCAATCATATTATTGTAAGAGTGATCTAAGTATCCAAATAAATCATGAATTCTCTGCCGCATTGAGTTTGAGAAATGACATTTATTGAGAAGGTGTTTAGTCCTTTCTTTTTTCTATCCAAACATAATGTAGTAAGAAGGACCTTGGATTCCTTGATGTTGTATTTAATCCCATGTTAGTATTATTATATGTCCCATCAACTACAAAAATTGTGTTACCTCTGACAAAAGGAGAGATGTCCAAACTTCAAAGCTTCCTCAATACTATTTCATAGTTCAATGCATGATGTACAGCTATTAAAGCATAAGCCTTTTTTAAAGATAACATCCCTTTCATTTGGTATCCCCATCTCGTAGTATATGGATTTCTTTCCAACATATTTTTTTGGGTTTGGAGTTCCTTGTCCAAAACATCCCATTGTGCCATATTGGGAGGGTTTATCCATTCCCCTCTCTTCTTCCATATTCACTAGTGTGGCTCATCTATTCCCTATTCCCAAAAGTCTATCGCCATAGAGATTCCTTTCTCTATGGTGAAAATGATGAGGTCCCTCATATAATTCTTGATAGTGAGATTAGGCCTCTACTACCATGCATCAAGCCAAAAGCGAGCAATGCAGCCATCTTTGATCTCCTAGAAAACATGTTCCTGTATTAAGATTTTGTTATTCTGAGCAAGGTTCCAAATTGACGAGCGTGGAAGTAGGATCTCAACTCTTAGTTTTTCTGCATGAGAATGAAAAGTTCCATATTTTCTATCTCATACATGTTTCCATAGATATGCCTCCCTTGGAGCTATCTCCACCATAACTTTTCTGTAATGATTTATCTAGTAACTCAGTGTGTCGAAGTCCCAAACCTCCTACTATTTTTTGGAGACATAGATTATGCCAGGAAACCAACGTCCATTTCTTGGCCTTCTCGACCCCTCCCCATAAAAAGTTTATAAAAATATTATAAATTTGATTGTAGAAAAAGTTAGGAGCTGCAAGCACTGAAAAATTGATAATTGGGTATAGCTTGTAAAAATGATTTCAACACGACTAGTCTTTTGGCTACATTAATAGATTTGAAGGCCTATCCTTCTAGTTTATTAGAGATTATTTGGATGGTTTAACACCAACAATAAATTCTAAGAGAGTTCAAGACAAGGGAAACCCCTATATATTTCACCAGAAGATTGCCCACCTTGATCCCAAGATTTTAGGCCAGATAAGATTGAACAATTGTGTGGGAATTAAAGAATATAACATTGGATTTTTCTTTATTAATATGAGTTCCAAAATCCTCCATAAACTCTTCAAGGATGGATTCCAACTTTCTTAGTTTGATCAAAGATATTTTACAAAACAAAAGGATATTGTCAACATATTTTTGATGGGTAATGGATAAATCATCTCCGCACGGTTGGAGCCCTTTAAGAACCCCACAACTGGAGGTAGCATTCAAGTTGTAGTATACTTGAAGAGATAATATGGGGTATTCCTAGGAGGGATCATATGGGGTACAGAGGAAGGTACCCAAGGAAATAATGTAATATAAGGATAATAAATACATAAGCCATAATTAATAAATAAAGTGGTTAACCCACATTATGCAAGGGACCACAAGTAGTTAGGAAATAATGTAATAAGCTCATGGTATTGGATGTATGAACCATGGTAATTACCCATGGTATTGTATGTATGAAGCCTATATAGAGGCTAGAGTCTCTCCATTAAGGATGTCAAGGATTATTTTATTGACAAGCATATGGCTTGTGGAGTGATCTCCTTCCTTAAGGAGTAGTTGTATGGTGTTACCCTACCTTAAGGGTTTTCTTATTCATAAAGATATGAATATTTTATACTTTTTTCTTGAAGTTATTGGGCATATTTTCTATTGATATTATATTTGCAAGTCAGATCTATTACAAGTGGAATAAGAGCACTTTCTTGGGCAGAGTTGGGGAATATATATATATATATATATATATATATATATATATATATATATATATATATATATATATATTTTCATTTTTACGAGTTTTCTTTTGGTGACAGGTTTTGCGGAGCAAGTCTAAAATTTTGATGAAAAAACTTTAGAAAAAACTAGCATATCTGGATTACTTGATAAAAATAGTTAATTTAAAAAAAAATTAGTCAAATCAGATTCCGAATGAGGGAGATATCACTGATTTAAAATCAGCAGTGTTGCAGAAATTTTCGAACGACAATTCGTTGACGGTGGATATCATCAATTTTTTGCAGTTTTTGGTGCAGAATTTCAGAAAAAAAATATTTATATATCTGAGCTCCCCTTGAAAATTTTCCCGATTTAAAAAAAAAAAAAACGGTCAAATCGTAGTCGGGATGAGGGATTTATCACTAATTTAAAATCAACCATTTTTTTCAGAAATTTTGTGACAACGAGACAGTTGCAGCATAGATATGAGTTTCCAGACTGCCCGGATCAGGATTTCAGCCACATGGGCAGATGCAGAATGGTCATTCCATTTCTGAACACCAACCAAGTATCTCTTTTCATTTGTAGACAAACCAATAATGCAGTAAGATTGATATTTTTGATACTGGAATTATGATAAAATGTAAAATGGATACGGTCTGGGATATGTCCAACAATCGATATGGTGAAATATGTTTAGAAAAACGAATACTAAAAGTAAATTGAAAAGAATGAATCATAAAAATGCAAAGTTGGAAATCTAATATGGTGTCAGCGCCACATTGAAAAATCATTTAAAAATAAAGTAGAGTCAAGTGCCACAATGAAAACATGACCCCAGATGAAAAGTTTGAAAGGAGTACACACTTATAGAAAATTTGTTAAGGATTATGGTTTTTGGACTTTATAATGTCAATTTCATTAGCATATATTGGAAACCCACACACCAATTTCATCACACACAAAAGGATACGAAAAACATGGAAATGATTGTCACCTCATTTGTGTTGTATGAGTAGAGTAGTTGCCATAGAGAATCTCCATTTTATTTTTTGCAATGTTCTAGTTTTGAAAACTCATTGCATTCAGTTGCATTCTTAATAGAAGATTGATCTTCTAAATCACTGTATTCGTAATCAACTAAGTTTATCTACAAATTTAAAAACACAAACAACATCACCATCTTCATGACCCACAAGATTTTTCCAAAAACCAACAATGAAAAAAGAAACACTAAACAAGAAGCCAAAACAAAAATGACTGAAAATATTTGGAACATGCTCACGAGTATGTACCATTTTGACAAACAAACTACAATATGCAATCACTTGGGCTGAATGTTACATGAGGTGGATTAAAATAAGTAGCAAGTCTAGAAAATGTTCAAAGGCAAAATCATGCAGGAACACTAGTTAATGTTAATATTGGGATGTGAGAAAAACTAGTTGGATAGATGGAGAGACATGTGTGAAAACTTTACTACACAAAATATGCATTGGAGCATACAACCAATTCTTTTTCCTTCCCTTCATATATTTAATTTTATGTCATTGGAAGGTTTTAAATTCTCCACCCACTTTCCCAAATAGTATACTTTTTGCGAGGGAGGGGGTCATATATCAAATGCATAATATAACAAAAAAACACACTGAAGTTGGTGTAAAGCCACACTCTTAGTGGCATGCTAAACTTCGGTAGCATTGATATGAATTTCAATGGTGTTAGAATTAACTAATGGACCATTTCCTTCTTTGTTTGTAAAAACATGACAAACAAATTTAAAAATTTCAGAAGTTTCTCCTCTGACATTGATAAGTTGATAGGTAATAGTCGATTATCGATTAAACAAAAACTGGCATGTTTATTCTTGACAATGAGTCCATCCAATACTTCCTCCAAGGACATGACACCACCCATGCTCATTCCCTCCCAAAATTATCTGTGACAATGATGACAACCTTCCAAAGGTCGTTTATTAGGTCAATGCTTTCCCTTTTCAAGTTGACTTAATTCACAAAACTCTTGGTAGAGTTCAAGGACATTTTCCTAATCCTATGAGGACCTAAAATTCTTCAATATGTAGGGGATATTTCATTCCATACCCATAATCCCAAATTCAAAGCCTTATAAATGAAAACATAAGAAAATAACCCTACCTTGGAACAAACAATCAAGGATAAATTAGATCGGATGGAAGTTTTAGGGGTTATATACTCTTTTTCATTACTCACAAGGGGTATCCAATTTGGTTCCATTTAGGAATAGATCTAGGGATATTCAATTATTTAGCAAAGTTACCGATCAAACAAGAAATATTACCTCAAAATGAGAACTCTAGCCAAAAAAACCCCAAAAAACATGGAAAAATAGGTTGAAAATGAAAAGTGTTGATGTTGGGATAACATTTATTTATTTGTTTTACGGTAAATTTTCAATTTTTTTTTTAAAATGACAGTAAAACCCAAATTTTTTTGTGCAAAATACACCCTGAAAACAAAAAATGTTGATGCTGGAATAACGTTTGTTTGTTTTTTTTGTTTTTTTAATTTTCCGGGGTAAATTTTCAACATTATTTAATAACAACATTAAAGATAAAATATCATGACTCCAAAAAAATTTAAATTCCAACGATTTTCAAGTATAGCATTAAAGATAAAACATCACATCTTTGAAAAACCTTAAAATTCCAACGATTTTTAGGCATGAGGTTAAATATAAAATATCACGTTTTTAAGAAACCTTAAAATTCCAACAATTTTTCAGTCATGGTGCTAAAGAAAAATACTTATAACTATCTTCAACTATAGCTTTAAAGATAAAATATCATGACTTAGAAAAACATTAAAATATTGACAGTTTTAGACTTAACATGCCCCTCTCCTTCAAACCAGTGTTGTCCTCAATGCTTGATTATTTCTTGATGCTTCTGTATAAAATTCTCATCCTCCCATGTGGAATCTTCTACAGGAAAGTTATTCCACTTGCTAAGATACTCTGAAATTGATCATACTTGTCGAGTTCTTGTTTTTGTGACTGCTTCAGAACTTCTTCGATGTGATGTTGATCTTCCTGTTGTTTCATTAGATTCTGCACCAAAGTTAGGTTATCCTTTGAGAATTGGAGAACTTGTTGTTGATGCTCGATGTGATCTTCCACTAATTTATCATCCATATTAGCTATTATTTGATCCTTGAAGCCATCCAACTTAGCCTCCATTTCTGCTTTTAAACCATCTATGTCATCTTCGGTTGCTCTTCGTAAGATCGAAATTTGTTGCACTTGGTACCATAATTTTGATATCTCATACTGCAATTCTTCCTCTTCATGCGTCATAATATAGCTTTTTGAGGGCTTAATGGGTATGGAATTATTTTTTGGAGGCATTATAGAACCCAATACTGATAAAAATTATAAAATATGCCCATGGAATCACTTCAAATGGATTTTTAAAACAAACGTTATGCAATTTTAAAAACCAAATACACACATTTTTCTTGATTTTGAGGAGCTTGATATTGAAACTGAATTATCTTTGTGATTTCGGATCTTCAATATCTAAAATTTGGCCCTGAAGTATCCCTTTGAATCTTCTTTCGAATGCCATAGGTCTGACTTGATTTAGATTCTTGAAGACAAATTTATGCCCAATCTCCTACGATGACCTAATTATGGACTGGTTCAGTAGAGCGAACTTGTACGACTTTCCACGTGTCACTGTTTCCTCCTTAGGCTATGAAATTGATATAACGAAAACTAAATTCCGTGTACTTGTGGCCATTTTTTATAGAATCCAAATCCGATGCTTAGAGAGAGAGTTATGATGTTTTTCCCACAATCACCTCTTTGAGATAAAATTTGGGAGCTTGAAACAATCCTAACTTCCACAGATCATATCTCCCAAAATATTGTGAACCAAGATCTGAAATTTTTACAGGAGGTTCCTTAGGATTTTAGCTTCTCTCTGTGAAAATTTTAGCTTCTGAAACCTCGTAGAAAAATATCTATAGTGAAAATTTCATGATTCCCTGTTTAGGTTAAATTCAAGAGCCTGCAAAAATCCCTAACTTCCACAGATCATATCTCCGACAATATTGCGAACCAAGCTCTCAAATTTTTCGATGGTGTTCCTTAGGATTTCAGATTCGCACTCTAAAAATTTTAGCTTCTGAACCTTCGTAGAAAAAAAGTTATAGCGAAAATTTCACGATGACCTGTTTGGAGAAGCGAAACCCCAAAATCCAAAGCTCTGATACCAAATGTTGTGAAACCAGCTCCAAAAATAGAAGAAAAGATATATCAACGCCTTAGAAATAAGCCACTGGGGAAACCTCCAATACATTACATGAATGAACAATTATTGGATCATACAAATGACAAAACCTCCTTTATATATATAGGAGTCCATGGGGCCACAATGTAATCCTAGCCGACCTAACAATAATAATGTAAGGGCACAATAATAAAAATATGGGGGTTACAGGGGTACAACAATAAAAATAAGGGGGGCTACACTAACATAATAAGGGAATACACTATTAATATAGGGACTTAACATATTATTAGTATACATACGAGGAATGGGTACACTAGCATTCTAAATATTAATATGTTAGATGATTAATTAATATTTAAGTTTTATTAATGATCAAGCTTATGGTTAGCCTTAAGCTTGATTAATGGCTAATCATGATTAGTGATTAATTAACTTTAAACTTTATCTATAATTAATGATTATATTTTAAACATGATTCATTTACTAATTAAATTGATAACATTCTTCAGGTTTGACTAATATTTCAAGGATAATATTATTTTATTGAATCAATAAGGGGTGGATGGGTAATGAACCACTTAGGTGTTAATTAAAGTGACAAAAGGTAGGTGGAGTGATAAGGAGGGGTATGGCTAGAAGAGGGTGTCATTTTGGCATTCAAGGCATTAACTTCAAATAATGGGGGGCATTCATGATTTTGATGACAGGTGGTTGGGATGGATGAGGAAGGGAGGCATAAGGTGAGAAAAGGAAAATTGTAGGGGGATCATTCGGGTTTTTGTATTTTTTTTTGGCTTTAGAGTTTGAATTGGGAAAGGGAGGAAGAGAGAACCAGGAAGAAGGGAAGGAGGGAGGACTCAGACAAATTGGTTGTGGTTGAAGGGTGATATAACTATTTTTGACACACTACGACTAAGGTTGAACTTGGGCTTGGAGGGCTAGGGAACCTTTGGAGGTTCCCTAGGCTAGGAAGTCAAATAGAATTTCCTAATTGGTAGGGTAGCATATTTAGTAGAGTGGACCCAACAGGAAAACCAGAATTGAGCCACCATATCATATATTCTTCTTCCTATTTTTTTATTTATGTAATTGCTCTAAATCAATTTTTGTACATGATTGGTATGTTGTATTTTTTTTATATTGTTGTCAAATAATTGTTGTGTTATAAACATGATATTTTTCTTTGCTGCAAAGTTAAGTAATAAATTTAGTTTTGGTTAGAGGACCCCGGTTGGGTCCCCACAAGATTAATATCTTCTTAATCCATTAAATTTACCTTTTTGTTTTTCTTTTTCTTTCACAGTGGGAAAACCTATCATAACTTGGTTTTCAAACCAACAATGAGGACAACCATTATTGACTACTATCCGTGAATGCATACTAACTCATCATTATTATTGAAAGAAAACCACACTACATAGGATACTCACGGGTGATCCATAAGGGATCATGCTTTCACTTCTACCAAATTCTCCAGATATTGGGTCGCTAACTTATTTTCATATGTACTAAGAAGACATGCTTTTATCCAAACCAAATTAATTTTAAGAAAACACAATTATTTAAAAAAAAAAAATGAAGAAATTAAAGAAATATATAAATAAAATATGCTACAGGAATAAAAAAAATTACAAAGTGCAACAACTTTGGGAAAAATATTGCATTGGGGAGCATTAAAAAAGGAGACAACATAAATAAGGGTGCATAAAATGTTTAAAAGGGAAAAACATGCAAGATTTGATAGTGTCAAATATTTTAGTAGTTGCATAGAAACTCAGAGTTGTACGATGATGTGAAGTGTGAACATTCTCGCTACACACCACATGCTCCCAAGCGTGTGGGGGATTTCTTTCTTGTTGAGGAGACTAGTAATGGAATACTAACAAGATTATATTTTAATAAAGCCATTTGCTTATCATATTTGTATGTTTTTTTTTTATAATGTGTTTTTTTTTTTTTTTACTTTGCTACTAGTAAAAGGTATTTATTATTTTTTAAATGTGTTAAAAATTAGTATAAATTCAACTTAATTTTAAATTTATTAAGTATTAAAAAAGATGAATTTTTTAAAAATACATTTTTTTTAAAATATAATATTTGAAAAAATGTTTACACCTCAAAAGATCATATATATATATATATATATATATATATATATATATATATATATTTCAATCAAAGTGATTTCATTAGATTAGAAAAAAAGTGTTGAGTACCAAATTCATCTTAACAGACTCGTTTTTCTCATTTCGACCAAACTTGTGGAGATCAGGACACGGAGGAAACCATAAGAAACATATAAAAATCATTATTTCTGATAGGCCTAGTAGCCTTGACATAAATATGTCAAACAAAAAGTAGACCAAAAGTGATGGAAGAATATTAAGGAGGGGGATTTGGAGGAATTACAGGAGGAGCTGCAAAGTAGCTCACATGTTCATGCATGTGAAAATCAATGTTATCCACCCTCGCTTCTAGGCTGCAAAGGTGGTCATTGGTGCGTCGATGATGATGTTGAAGGTTGTCCATTTGTTCCAATATTTCATTCTGGTTGTATTGTATGTCGTTGATATAGGCTACCATCTCGTTGCGATCATCATATTGATGCTCCCAAATAATATCCATGTTCACTTGGGCGTTCCGCATATGACCTTCAATGGATTCAAGTGTGGCTGGAGCTACCACATGGCCTGGGGAACGAGCTAGGGATATGGAATATGCCTCCTTTGTTTCCTGAGTGTTAGAAGAGTCCAAGGGTGACTGGTTTCCTGGTTCAAGCCGCTCAACATGGCGGTGATTACCACCACCCCAACGGGGTCATCCCCTTTGGCGCGACATAATAAAACGAACTTGTCAAAACTACTAGAGGAGAGGGGAGGCTAAAGGAATTGATTTACTAAAACTGTAGAAGATCCAATATCCAAACCTACAGGAAGGCCACTCTAGATATATACACCACACCAATCCAATATCAAACACAAAAACACTAGTGGATGTTGCATAGATACAGTTGCAGGGCACACTGAATTGAAGCTCCTTTACCCGCACCCAATAATGAAAATGTGCATGGACTATGCCGCTAGATGACAGAAATCCCACACATCGACCTATCTCTCCGCATTGAGGCACTCCCTCGTGTTACCAAAAGAGCGTAGTGTAGCTTAGGGCAACCCCTTCCCTCTTGGTGCACTAAGGAGCATAAACCTGATAAACCCATAACCCTGGGCGAGCCCAATTATCAAACAGATAGGCACCCCAACACTCCAAGTGAAAACTACAACAAATATAAGCATTCTTACCTCGAGTAAAATGAACTATCTCTTTCACTGACACCAGTGTTTCACCCCTTGAGCAGAGGTTTCAAGCAGGAAGGTGAAGAAATTCTCCAATGCCTTACGTTACGGGATCCCATGAACAGTCCCGAGCCTTGGCATCGCACCACCCCGAGCTATCCCAAATGAACGTGCCTCCTCTCACCCAAGGCCTTGATCTTGGTGAGGCATTTTGGATCTGAGCAGCACTATCCTCTACACAACCCAAATTCACCTCCCAAAACGACCGAATGGAGGCATTCCCACTGTAAATTTGGTATTAACAACAAAGCATACGAGCAGGGTGTTTTCTCGCAGTCATTTAGCCTGACTGTCTCATCATGGAGGTGTAAGGGCACGCGTGGAGGTAGAGACAAGTTTCGACAACTATTCAACTGCCAAGTGGCTTCCGTGGGGTACACCCCCATCGGGGAATATATATATATATATATATATATATATATATATATATATATATATATATATATATATATATATCAATTTTCTTTAACATTTGTTATTTTTTATTTATTTAAAATTTAGGTTTTTAGTTTAATATACACCATATAAATTTTATATAGATAAATATATAAAACTTAAAATAAAAATTTATTTTAGATATTAAGTTCCTAAATATTTATAATTAAAAATAAATATAAAGTTCCAAAATATTATCAATGAGTTGTAATTATTTTATTTTATATAATAAGATATATTTATAATTTATAGTTATGATTATAATCTGATATGGATGGCTGACTTGTTTTGCTATGCAAGCACCTCCCACTGAATTAAAACAAATTAAGGATCTTGCTTATACATGCATGTGCAGAATTGAATTCTTGGTTCAGGTGTATGTCTTTTAACTGGTTTAAGGCTTTATTTGTGAGAAATTAAACATTTGTTTAAGATGATTAAAAGCATGTACAACAACCATAAATTGCAGCAAATTAACCAACAACACATAACAACAAACATAATAAATGAGTTCACCCTTAACGCTTAGGCTACGTCTCCTTGAGCCTCCGTCAATGGACTTGGCTCTTTGGGATTAAGATGGTCAATTTATTTTACAATATGATGCTCAGCTCCAATGGTTGTTTGGATTGTACCAATGGGTTTAGAATACCAAAATACGCCTAGATTGACTACTCAATCTCTGGAAATGGACCTAGGCTCCCTTGGGCTTGACCTCTTCGGTCAGTGTCCTTGAGCTTCCTTGAGCTTCTCTGTGGCACAAACTCTCCTAGAAGTCCTATTATTCTCTTGAAACCTATTCTATTGTCTCCATCACATATCAATCATCCAAAATAGGTTGTTCCTTCGCTTAGAATGAACTCAGGCTCCTTGTTCTATGCCTCCAACACCTGGTGGCACTAGGCTCCCTGAAACTTCCCTGTGGCTTCTTCGGCTCTAGAAGTCTCCAAATTATTTTTAAAACCCCATCATTTGATTCATTAGCTTCAAGATAGTTATAAATAACTATTGGTTTCCTGAGAATGGCCTCTGGCTGCCTTGGCTAGGCCTAATTCTCCTGTCGGTTCCTAGTGGCCCTTGGAACTTCTTTGAAGAAAAATCATGCTCAAAAGTCCTTAGATGGCTCTGCAAACCTCACCAATGGCTCTAGAATTCTCGAATTAGTCAAGAATGACTCTTCCATCACTCAGAATTGTCAAAAATTGAGCCTTCTACAATTTTTCCCAATATCTCCTAGGAAAACTCCACTAAATGTGGAGAACTCCAGTTAACTGGAGTTAGATTAGGGCTAACCACCAAATTTGGCATGTCGTTATCCACTCCTCCAATAAAGTCGTGCATTAAAATTTATGGTTAGGGTGGTGGCCACATGCGCACCCCCAACCATTAAGTGGCTTATACATTAGTGGAAACATCGGAATACAATATCGGAGTTTCATTAAACATACATACGTTCGCGATAAAACATCGCTTATGTTTAAAACAGATCACACATAGCCTTAAATAGCTTACATACACGTGACACAGGGTTCTCGGGTCCCACAACACGCAACCAATCACAACGCATCACAAATCGCTTTTCCGCAAGTTTAACTTGGTACCGATAACGTTGAAACCATAATTTATGCGATGTGTGCTCATGTGCAATGCCGACATGTGGCTCCCCTCATCGCATCGTATATTTCAAATTTACCGCATCACAACCAATTTAACATATCTTGGGAACTCTTCTAAATATTGCGATTTGCGAAATCGCTTTTTCGGGTGTTGCAATCTTCGTCGTTGGTTTGTTTCTCATTTCGATGATCCACGTTATATCTCCGCCTTCTCACTTCGCATCGCAGTCTAAAAAAATTTAACTTGTGAAAATTTTTGATGGTAAAATTTTCTCTGTGCGATGTGTGATGTTTCTCAACTATGATGAGATCTCTCCCGTTGATCTCCCACTATTGCTTATGCGATCTAATCGCCACCGTTCAGCCCTCGCTATTAACTGGATCACGGCCATCCGTTTCACTTGCAAAATTTTCGTGGCTGTGCAATCCCTGATTCGATATACAGAGTTTAAGACTCCATGACAGCCACCAATTTGGATCCCACTCTACTGGTTGATCCAGTTCTGAACCTGTTTTGGAAAGTGAACAACAGACCATAACTCAGTCATACGAACTCAAAATTTGATGAAACGAGTTGCGTTGGAGTCTTGGTGACGAGCTCTATGCTCTCATCTTGGTTTGAAGCATTTTTGAGCACTTCAAAATTTTAGGTAATTCTTATTC
The DNA here is from genome assembly GCA_034641835.2 of Pinus albicaulis. NCBI lineage: Eukaryota > Viridiplantae > Streptophyta > Pinopsida > Pinales > Pinaceae > Pinus > Pinus albicaulis. The sequence goes on along the minus strand of CM076582.1, from coordinate 344,448,625 downwards.
CCTGATCCCAATTTGATCACTCCTTCCCACTAACGGGCTTTTGGACCCACAAAAGCTAATGATTATCTGCTTTGAGCTTCAAAACTCTGCTGCTTTCAAGTTATACCAACTGATTTTTCTTAACAAGTCTCTTTGGTAATCACCCTGACATGTCTTGCACCGCAACTGGCTATGTCTCTTGACCACTGCTCTCTGGATGTTACTGACCCACTTGAGCATTGTTGGCTGTTCTAAACTGGTGCATAACCTATTGTACCACTATGCTCTCTATGTGCTTGGAAAACTGTTAGACTTCCCACTAAGAATGAAGTCCCTCTTGCAACAAAGGCATACAGGCTTCTTCTTGGAAATCCTCTTATCCAAATTAAGCTTGCAATATGAGTGAAATCTTGGTGTCAACACAAGAAACTAGCTTGTTCTGCAATGGCTGCAAATCACTTTTCATCTTGTCCACTTCTTCACTAAATGGACCAAAACTTCCTGCAACATCTTGTCACAAGAACACACGATCAATCTTGAAAATAAAATCTTATGCAAGAATTGAAATGAAGACCACCTCTTTTTGCTTCTTCAAAGCATTGATTGTCACCTTCCTGTAACATCACATACATGGCGATCCTCTTGCACATTGGTGTATCCATTTATCGACTCACAATCGACAAACACCCTCGACTAAGACATAAGTCATGCAACATGCGACATCAATAACAAGTCGACAAACATGTGTGCGACACAATCGACACAAGTAGATAGACAACATGATACATATTGAAAACACTTGTGCACGTATCTATTTACAATGAACAAAATCTCATGCATATGTACACTTTTCAACTCTCTTTTTCAAGTACAAATAAGTACATAACCCAAAAACATATGGGTGACTATAAGTGTTGAACTGAATGATATTGCTGTAACATAAGTGAGTAACATACCCATCTTTTACACCTCCATGGTGAAATTGTGCAACAGAAAGAAATGCCTTCAACCGAACGACATTCACATGCAATATTGCATCATACAAGTTGTGATAATATCTTGCAACTTGTCATACTTTCAACAGAAATTCAGGCATACATAAGGCTGAAATTTGCATCTATGTACAAAGTAAATGCATGCCTTACTTGGTCAAGAAATCAAGCCATTTCTTTCCAACCCACTTCAATGGCGATTTTTCCTACTAAACATCTTCTTCTTGTGAATCATCTGGACTCACATCGATGATGGAATCGCTGGTCACATTCTCATCGGTCTTTTTATCCTCTTGCTTCATGTGCTTGGTATGAGTGGTTGGATGCAGTGTCCAACATTGGGCAATGAGATGACCCTTTTTCTGGCAATGTGTGCAAATATTTTGCATCTTCTGTGCAAGTCGCATTCGCTTTGACTGTTTCCTGTATGATTTCATTATCTTCCAGCATTTTGAAAGTTCATGGTTACACAAACAACAATAGGAACAACAACTCTTTCTCCCATTCATGCATGCATAATTTTCATGTTTAAAAATGTCATAAACAACATGATTATGGGAATAATTGTACCTGGAATGCTGCTTTGAATGTCCATCTTTTTCACCTTCTAGAGAAGATGAACTTGAAGAGGTTTCAGCTCTCTTTTGAAGACCAAAAACATTGTTCATGTCCTTAGAGTTGTCACAACTCTCTTGTTCGCCATAAGCTGCATGTCTGAAATCATCTTGCTGCAACATGGATTTCAAAAAATTGCATTCATCTTGATTACAAACTTTCATGTTTGATAGTTTGAACTTGCAACAAAATTCCTTCTTGGAATTGTTTCAAGTGCCTTCATGGCTTTAGAAATTTCTCCATAATATTGTCCATAGCCAAGACCCAAATACTTAGGCCTTTCCTCAACCATAATTGTCTCAACTATGCCTTGTGCATATTTGCCTAATCCTTGAACTTCATAGCCCATTTTCATCATCAATTTGGACCCTATTCCTCTAGTGTGTTTTTCAAAAGAACCTACACATTTATCTTGAGAGGAAATTGAATACAAACTTGAATTATTTACCTCTTCTTCAAGCACATGCTTGGTTAAGGCTTCTTTGGCATCATGGAGTTGAATCTCCATCTCATGCATCTTTTGAAGAAGTTCTTGCTTCTCTTTATTCATAGCAACCAATTGCTCTTGAAGTTTAGTGCTCTCCCTTAAATCTTCATACAATTGTTGCACCATATCTTTCATGATGTGAAAGTCATGCTTCAGCTCTTTATCAAAGAGTCTTTCAAAGGAGGAGGATTTAGAAACATCACTTGATGAAGTTGTCATCACTATGTAAATGAATTAAATAACTTCAACAACAATTCAAAAAGCTTCAAAAAAAATTGACAGAGCTTCAAAAACAATTTGGCTGTAGATTCAAGCTCTTCTCTACAGCTTGTATCTCTTCTTCAAGCAGCCTTTTTGGAAAACAATCCCTCTTGTGCTTCACGGGTTGCCTTGAGGTCCTATGGCAAAGGAGGATTTTTTCAGCCTTCTTCCTTCTTGTCCTGTTCTGGACTCAGCTAGCAGTAGCTTCCCTTCACCTCCTCAAAATTGTAAGCATCAGTCAATTTTCAAACAATTAAATTCTCAGGCACTGTTAAACACCCTTCAAGTCAAACAAGAAAGCAAGCAACCTTGTGCTCTGTCAAGCAAGAAACCTAGTGCTATGTCAAGCAAGAAACCTAGTGATCTATCAAGAAAGCAACCTAGTGCTCTAGTACCAACTTGAACTGATATGGATGGCTGACTTGTTTTTCTATGCAAACACCTCCCACTTAATTAAAACAAATTAAGGATCTTTCTTATACATGCATATGCAGAACTGAATTCTTAATTCAGGTGTATGTGTTTTAACTGGTTTAAGGCTTTATGTGTGAGAAATTAAACATTTGTTTAAGCTGATTAAAATCATGTACAACAACCATAAATTGCAGCAAATTAACCAACAAAACATAACAACAAACATAATAAAGGAGTTCATCCTCAACATTTGGGCTACGTCTCCTTGAGCCTCCGTCAATGGACTTGACTCTTTGGGATTAAGATGTTCAATTTATTTTACGATCTGATGCTCAACTCCAATGATTTTTTGGACTATACGAATGGGTTTAGAATACCAAAATACCCCTTGATTGACTGCTCAATCTCTGGAAATGGACCTAAGCTCCCTTGGGCTTGACCTCTTTGGTCGGTGTCCTTGAGGTTCCCTAAGCTTCTCTGTGGAAAAAAATCTCCTAGAAGTCCTCTTCTTGATCCAGGTGGATATCGGTGGCCAGCTACCTATTCCATTTGGACCCGCAACATCAATTCTTGCAGCTTTTCACTTCCAACATCTTACTATTTTTAGCAGGTTTTTGGGTCCTGCACGCCCGAAGCCATTTTGGGGCATTAATGATCTAGGTGGATATTGGTGGCCACCCACATATTCCATTTGAACCCCTGCCATCAGTTCTTTCCATTTTTAAGTTTCAGCACAACCTACTATTTCTAGCAGGTTTTCGGGTCCTGCACTCCTAGAGCCGTTTTGGGGACTTAATGATCCATGTGGATATTGGTGGCCACCCACCTATTCCGTTTGAACCCCCAGCATCAGTTCTTTCATTTTTTAAGTTGCAACACAACTTACTATTTTTAGCAGTTTTTTGGGTCCTGAACTTCCGGAGCCGTTTTCAGGCCCTAAACGACATTTTTTGGGAAAACTGTGAGCAACATGGGTCCCTGGACCGATGTTTCTTACACCAAAAGTTGTATTCCTCAGATATATATTTCTAATGAGCTATTGAGCATGTAAAACGGAGATCGAATGCCAAAGTTACATCCCCGGGAAGTTGAAACACCAATTTGCCCAAACGGGGCCCACAGTTTTGGCATTTCATCTCCTAGGGTTAGGTTTTTGGACGTTTTGGGTTTTACATTGTTTCTCAACAATAAATAGGCCTTCAAGCCTCATTGTAACATAGTTCAGGGGCTGGTAGCCATCACATCTCTTCTCAGGGATAAGCTATCAGTACCTTAGCTCATCTATTTCCATTATGTCTGTATTAGGCCTTCGAGCCTCAATGTAACACAGTTCAGAGGCTTGCGTACACCACATCTCTTCTTAGATATATGCTAGCAGTGCCCTAGCTAGTTTCCATTATGTTTGTAAGTCTATTTCAGTCATTCTTTTATTAATAAAATGAAGCATTATTTTTATTGCATCTTTGTGCTTATGGTTATATGTGTATTCTGTTGTGTTCCTGCATAAATCCGGATCGCTTCTGCTCCTGAAACCTATTCTAATGTCTCCAGCACATATCAATAATCCAAAATAGGCTGTTCATTTACTCAAAATGAACTCAGGCTCCCCGTTCTATGCCTCCAACACCTGGTGGCACTAGGCTCCCTGAAACTTCCCTGTGGCTTCTTCAGCTCTAGAAGTATCCAAATGCTTCTACAAGCCCCATCATTTGATTTAGAAGGTTCAAGAGAGTCAGAAATGACTATTGGTTTCCTGAGAATGGCCTCTGGTTGCCCTGGCTAGGCCTCATTCTCCTATTGGCTCCTGGTGGCCCTAGTGGCCCTTGGAACTTCTCTGAAGAATAATCACACTCAAAAGTCCTCAGCTCACTCTGCATACCTCACCAATGGCTCTAGAATGCTTGATTTAGTCAAGAATGACTCTTCCTTCACTCAGAATTGTTGAAAATTGAGCCTTCTACACTTTTTCCAAATATCTCCTAGGAAAACTCCACTAAATGTGGAGAACTCCAGTTAACTGGAGTTAGATTAGGGCTGACCACCAAATTTGGCGCGCCCTTACCCAATCCTCTAATAAAGCCATCATTAAAATTTATGGTTAGGGTGGTGGCCACATGCGCACCCCCAATCTTTAAGTGGCTTATACGTTAGTGGAAATAGCAAAATACAATATTAGAGTTTCATTAAACATACATACGTTTGCAACCAAACATCGCTTAAGCTTAAAACATATCGCACATAGCCTTAAAAAACTTACATACACATGGCACAGGGTTCTTGGGTCCCACAACACGCAACCAATCACAACGCATCACAAATCGCTTTTCTGCAAGTTTAACTTGGTACTGATAACGTTGAAACCATAATTTATGCGATGTTCACTCGTGCGCAATGCTGACACGTGGCTCCCCTCATCACATCACATATTTCAACTTTACCACATCACAACCAATTTAACATATCTTGCGAACTCCTAACTTGTAAATATTGCGATTTGCGAAATCGCTTTTCCAGGTGCTGCAATCTCCGCCGTTGGCTTGTTTCTTGATCCGACGATCCACATTATATCTTTTCCTTCTCTCTTTGCATTAGAGGTTAAAAAATTTAACTCACAAAAATTTTTAATGGCGAACTCTGTTCTATGTGATGTGCGAGGTTTCTCAATTGTGATGAGATCTCTCTCGTTGATCTCCCATTGTTGCTTCTGTGATCTAATCACCATCGTTCAGTCCTCGTTGTTGACAGGATCACGACAGTTCGTTCCACCTGCAAAATTTCTGCGGCTATGAAATCCCCAATTCTATATGTAGAGTTCAAGACTCCATGACAGCCACCAATTCGGATCCCACTCTGTCAGTCGATTCGGTTTTGAACTTGTTTTGGAAAGCGAACAATAGGCCATAAATCAATCATACGAACTCAACATTTGATGAAACGAGTTGCGTTGGAATCCTGGTGACGATATCTACGCTCTCGTCTTGGTTTGAAGCATTTTTGAGCACTTTGAAATTTTAGTTATTTCTTAGGCCCTGATCCCAATTTGATCAAATTATGCCGAAGGAATTTTCTTTAAGAAGTTGACTAGGCAAACACTGTTCAACCCAGCCAATCTCCTAGCTCTATTTTTCGACATTCTCTCTTGTTAAATTCAATGCGTGGCGTGGTTTTTGTCAGTACCATTCTCCGATATAGTCTAGTTTCCCTGATAAAGTCTCATTTTCAAAACAACCTCATTTCTATCGAGTACACTAATCACTCATGGCTTCTCTTCTCTTCTTTTGCATGTTATACTAATTATCACTTCCTCACGACTGATATTCTCTTTTTCTGCAGGTTAAAACCTATCATCTCAGATCGACAAGGAAATAATTTTCCAACCGTTATCAGTGCAAATGTTGACACAACAACAAAGAGCAATGTCTTAGTCGCACAGAAGAATCGATTTGGATTACGATTGTGACTGGTGCCAATGGCGCGCTTATCATCGTTTTCACTAGGAATTACTTTTCCTGCTGAAATTTCCTCCTCAGCTTCTGAATTAAGTGGCAACAATGCTTCGGTTGATACAATGTTGTTATAGGAATGAAAATCAGATGTAGGACTAGCATCTTCTGAGGGTTTAATATCATGATTCGTTGTTTGATGTTCGAGTAGGTATTATTCCATTATTTCCCCTAATTTTTCTTATAGGTGTGGATGATCTTAACATAGTCGCTCGAAAGGAGGCGCCTGCTGTTGCTGCTGATCTTGTGGATTCTAGGATGGAATTGAGCCTTCATTTATCTCTTCCACCAATTTTTTGGGATCACTTTGGAAATCCATCTACAACACAACTCAGAGAGAAACTACAATGGCTTCTCTTAATGCATTATGTCATCTGCAGTTTTTTGGAAGGGGTCATGGTGCTTACTCCAAAGATGTTGATCTCAAAACATATGAGAATGGATAAATTCAAGCACCAGAACTGCATACATATGACACACCCTTGAACAAAGATTTTGATATTTTTCTCAATGCAACCAAAGTTGCAAAGGAGTTGGCGGAATTTTAGATTCTTTAAAATGTTTCATATTTATCATATTTTGTGTTCTATATTTTCTTTGAGGAATAATTGGACAGTTGGACTCATGCCTTTTTTTTATTGTTTGCCTTAGTCATTATCTACATCTTATGGATTTCAACAACAATGTTTTTACTTCTACCGAGAAATGATTGTATTGGTTATAATGGGTTCATGGGGCTAATATGTATTCAGTTAAATGCAAAACTCTAATGTCATTAGTCTGGAAGTCGAGTTGTGTGTCCACATCACCCATGCTGCATGAATTATCTGCCAGTAAAGGAGACCAAGCACAATGCTCAAAAAGGAAATTACAACCATGGAGAGTTTTGTCTTCACTAGAGTGCCACTTACAAAATATGTTGTTGTGCTTCTATTGTGCTTTGCAAGGTCAGAAATATTATAGGTCTACTACTTATGAATGTACCTTCAGGTTCTTGTATGACCTTATATTTCTACCAACATTTTTGAGTTTATATGGTCTCCCATCTATCAATACTATGATGAACATAATATAATAGCTCTAGAAGACTCCAAATCAACATGATTAGAGATTGTATAAAATGGAAAATGTATCGTTAGCTTCACAATGTGCCCACCATAATTACTTTGTATTGTTACAGTGCTTGGAACTTAGTTAGAATACTGAAAGGTGTAATTTTATTTCTAAATACATGGTATTAATCATTTGGAATTGTTCACACTTCACTTTATAATTGATTATTATAATGATTTCTATGACTTTGTACCTTGTGTAAAATACTTGGAAGTGGAAGTGCTAAAGCTGTAGTGATGTATGGTTTTATGTACTTTTATTTTGCAAGAACTTCTGCAATGATGCTTCTAAACATTTTATGTGTGTTTCGATCATGCCTTCAAGCCATGCCACCATCTACCTAGAACAATAGAAAATTCCAACTCCTTTACCGCTAACATTTTGAAAATTTTGTGCATAAACCTATCTAAAGACAAAGGATAGAGTAAACTTTAAAACGTCAGATGCTAGAAGATAGTATGGAATTCCTTGAAAAGTTTGGAAAACAGAAGAAAAAGAGTAAGGCTTAGAACAACATAAAATACATTGAATAAATTCCAACTTATTTATTGTTAATATTTGAAAATGTCTATACATAAACCTAAGGACAATAAAGTTTTAAACTCCCTATGCCCATAAATGTTGTTGAATTCCTTACTGAGCACTAAACTAGAACTGGTATTGAAAGGGAAGGCTAACATTTAAAATACTAGAATGTCGTACATTTTAATTTCTTGATTAGCAGTAAAAAATAACTTGTATAAATAAACTCAAAATTCCCCCATTAGTAATGAGACTTGTGTGCTATCCAACTCTGCCACCACACTAAGTGATTTTTAAATCTTTTTAACTCATGGATTGTTATAAATAGATATACATATTGAAATTTACTCTGTGTGTAGTCCCTAAACGCTAGCACTCGGAAACCCTTGAAAAGTCATTTAGAAAAATATCTTTTCTTTTTCTAAGATGGAATGTAGTGTCTATTTTGTCAAAGTTGAATTGCGGTGTCCATTTTGTCCTTAATTTTTCTTTATTGCCCCATCTTATGTTGGCACCATAGGCCAGAAAAAACACCATATTATAATAACAATTTAAAAGTTGTAGGCGTGACGCTCTATCTATTGGAAACATAAAATATTTAGTTTATATTAAGGTTCCAAATCTATTTGGTGGTAGAGCACCAGGGATCAGGTCTATTTGTACAATTCCCTTATGTTAATTAATATGTGACTGTTACTGCCCTATCGTTTAGTTGTGTAATTTTGAATTGGGTTTTACACACAAAAAATTGTTGATTGTGAATTTGTTTCATATAATTAAGTGTTAGTTCTTGAGGGTATAATAGGCAAATAAATAAAAAATATAGCAGATAAAAAGAATTAGGCATAAAAGGAAAATTATTTTTATCAAAGGATAATATTGTGAATTTTTTTCCCACAATTAAGAGTTAGGGTTTGAAGGTATAATAAGCAAATAAATAAAAATATTACAACAAAAAAAACTATGTAGTAATGGAAAATTTCTTTAATCTAAGGATAATGATTAACAAAGGGTTTGATTATAAGTTAGGTTGGACTTGAGGATTTTAAAGATAATACATGTTATTGCAAAGGTGCATTGCTAAGAAATTAAAAATTAAAGTATCTTCGATTTGTATTCTCTTTAAAATCTACATATTAGGTTGCATTCACTGATCATAAGATTTGGTTTGATATTTTGATATAGAATGTTTACAAAAATTACCACTCAGAATACTTTGACCATAGTCTTAAACGACTTGCTCACATAGGATCAATTCTTCTCAAATGGAAAATATTGTCCTAATCTATCATCTGCTTTCTGTTCATATATAGAACTACGATTCAACAAATAAAACATATAGAGACCATCAATAATAGGTTGATTTTATTCCAATATATAT